>OZ038455.1:5828544-5846275 GCA_964036195.1 Sphaerolaimus hirsutus | reverse complement strand
CTTTTGTGTGGCCAGTGGTAACATTACAGACAAGCTATATACAGCCAATGCAAATTGATTGAAGCCATGCGCGTCGTTTCCGATACTCCTGGGTGTCTATTCAAGCCAAAGCTGCTGTTGGAACTATGCCAACGTAAATAAGACACTGAAAGTACCTGCCATTGTGGCCAAAGAACAAAGTGCCAGAGTGTGCAGACAAGTTATATCCCTTGGTAAAAATGGCAATTGATGACTCAAGAAGATATCAAGAAACACGTTCAAAAGGCATAACTGTCTGAACTAGTCTGCATTCATAACTCTTTGGTCACTCGAAAACAACAACAAATGTGTAAGCATGAAATGAGAATTTCCACACCTTTGTGAGTGCTAGCGAGTAGCCACAGGGGCACCTGAAATTGCACACATTACTGGTGCCCCGGTAGATCAGCTGGAGACCAGACACCAAAAACACAGTTTGCAAGTATGAAGTATGCTGTTCTGTTCATGACCACTATCAATTCACATTCTTGGCTTAATTTTATTTAGGATCGTATTTTATGAGGTGGGAAATATTATCAGAGGTCTGAGAAGGTTTCTAGGTGCTTTCTGCATTCTGCATTCCTACTTGGCACTCTGCCAAAAAGTCCAAATTCCCAGAAATGCCTCCCAAGTATACTGACAGGTGGAAGAAACCAAAAACTCAGCCACCATGAGCCTCAATGGTTCCCAGTAGACTTAAGAGTCTAGTTCTGAATGTGATTTTGCAAAGACATGTTTCTGAGAATCCAATACACATTTGGATACTTGTCAAGTGTAACTGACTTTAAATGCACTTAAAAGGGAGAAGTTGACATGGGTTAAGTTATTACACATTGATAAATTTGTATTGGCCCAGCAAAAAAGTGTACAGATCTACACAAAAAAATTCAGATTAGCAATCCAAAAATGTTATAATTTAGTGGAAAAGATTGAAAATTCAAACAAGTATTCCCAAAAAATTTAAAAACTAAATTTGAAAACTATTTTTGGAAAAAAATTATTTTACAAAAAAAACACTGAAAAATTTAAACACTTTTTCGAGAGGGTTTGCCATCATTACACAAGTGTGACTTCCATTTGTTGTTGTTGTTTTTTTGGTGCATTCGTTTTCATGTTGAGTTTTTAAGACTAGTTTCAACTAGTGATGGAATGGCGCCATGGCGCTGGCGCCATTTGAGGGCGCCAAAGGGCACCGCGCCATGGCGCCATTGGCGCCTGGCGCCCTTTTTCTGTGGCGCCCTTGGCGCCTGGCGCCCACTTTCTGAAAAGCGCCATGGCGCCCTTGGCGCTTGGCGCCCTTTCTCCGTGGCGCCCTTGGCGCCTGGCGCCCTGCCCTAAAAGGGCGCCAAAATGGAGCCAGCATATGGTTTCAAGGTGAGTGCCGCGTGAATGAATAAAAAAGAAAAATATGGGTCTGTGAATGATCAAAATTCACTGGAAAATAGGCAAAGTGGTGTGAGTGGATCCAATCCATCCAGTCTGTTTCATCCAATTTTTATCAGATGCGTGTAACGGATCAGAAGCTGAGCACGATAGACCGGTGAACTCGCAAACTCGTAAATCGACGGATTAAAATTATCGGAATTCCGTTGTCGTCAGCTTCAAGAAAACATATTGGAAAATCTATTTGATGTGCATTCATTGTTTTGTCGAATGAGAATTTTCAAAGTGTTTGAATTGAATATCACGTGTGAGTACGGTTTTTGCACAAAAGTTTGTTGCTAGTCTCATTTTTGCTGATTACATCCTGGAGAACATGAATAAAGAAGTGAATGTGTGCACTACAGTGCTGGAGAAGCATTTTTAGCACACGCAGGGTATTCTACTCGCCTTTTTTATTCTGGCGCCATTGGCGCCTGGCGCCCTTCTTTTCAATTGGCGCCATGGCGCCCTTGGCGCTTGGCGCCCTTTTTCTGTGGCGCCCTTGGCGCTTGGCGCCCAGTTTCCGAATGGCGCTATGGCGCCATTGGCGCCTGGCGCCCTTTTTTCTGGCGCTTTTCCATCACTAGTTTCAACCACAACCATTGAATTCACAAAAATCTGTGTATACAGTACATACTTTAAAAAACAAATAAAAGCAAATACGGTCCCTTGTTTATTCCCTTAAAGCATGAATATTCTTCTGCAGCTGTTGACCAATTTCAACTAAATACAATTCCACGTTTAATTAATTCCACGATTAATGAAACAACCCAACAAAACGTTTTTCCTAGGAGCACGTTTTTCCTAGACGCACGCCGGTTCAAATACTTTAAGAAATGTTGGCACTGAGCCAAAAAATACGTAAAGAACGTTGTTTGCTCTCTCATAAAAAAGTTCTGATTTTAGGAAATGCACGGTTTTTGTGGGTTTTGAGTGTGAACGGTCTTTTAATGTCATCATCGTTTGTTTTGTTCAAGCATTCAGTGAATTTCAGCAATGAATTCAACTTTTCTAATTTCATTCACATAAATAAAATACAAGCACAAATTATATACAAGCCATACGGATCTAAGAGGCTGCCTCCCCCAAGAACAGAAAGCGCAGAAAATATTCTCGCATTGACTGTATAAAAATACCATAAATCCTTGAATAAGCCCCCTTTGAATAACCCCCGTCTGTTATTTGGGTGGAGAAGATGTCACACGTAAAAACTCTGTTATTCTTCTTTAAAACGCATATTCTTCTGCAGCTAATGGCGCCACACAAGCCAGTTTTCATGTTTACGATTTGAAAACTTGAACGAAATCTTGTCCACCTCCTTAAACAGTAGTTGATGGACAGATCATTTCTGTAAACTGATAACTGCATCCCAAATTCCCAATACAAGTGGCTGAGTCCAAGTTCTCAGTTGCGGGATGGTGGAAGCGTCTATCAGCGTTCGCGTGGCCATTCAGTTTTTGAACGAGTTTACAAATTGAAACCATGAAACTAGCTCCTGTGGCCACAATGTTCATAAGGTACCTAATTGATTCTAGCATTGATTTGATTGCTTGAATTATTGAATTAATGGTATTCTGACTTACACATTTATGGAACTTATTGAACATATTGGCGCAGCTCACGCTAGTTTACTGTCAGATTTTGGTAAACTCTTAAATCAGCTGTGAACGCATTTGAGTTTACCAGAATGACGGTTCTGTCAACTGTAGTTGATGGGGATGCCGAATAACTCATCCCAGGAAACTCAAAAGCATGAAAAACCGATTTGTGAGTTTACAAAAATCTGGCGGTAAACTAGCGTGTGCACGCGCAATATTGACAAAAATTTGATCACGCATTTTACTGAATATTCCGAAAAGAAAATGACACCTCCCCTTGAATAACCCCTAGTCAATAGAGTTAAAAAGTGAACAATAACTCCCATGGGTACTTATTTCAGGATATACGGCACTTTAAGGGGGAGTATCTCTTCACTATCTGGATGAGTGATGTAAAAGCGCCACGGCGCATTGCGCCTGGCGCTAGCGCCAAGGCAGAAAGCGCCATGGTGCTAACGATGGCAAAAAAAGATTCGAAAATTCGAAAACGTTTTCGAATTTTTGAGCACGTGGTGAAAAAAAACGTAAAAATCGATTTATTTTTGAAAAGATTCAAAAATTCAAAAATTCGAAAAGCTTTTCGAATTTTTCGGTGATTTGTACAATGCACGGTGAACTGTACACTTAACACAACAAATGGGGTACATTTATTTACCTCCATACCAAATTTGAGCAGGTTTCATTCAAAATTGACGTGTTGGGTGCCAATTGCAACCGGGCGCCCGACGTGGGCCACCCAATACTTTGAGTGATTGTGATAACTGTGAAAAAAGGTCCAAAGGTTATTTGAACATGAAAACTACCAAAATACTGCATTCAATGCTTTAAATCCCATTCTAAAAATTGGAAAACTACTATAAAAAATTTTGAAAATTCGAAAATTTAAAAACTAAATACAAAATTCAAAAACTATTTCTGGGAAACATTTTAGAAAAAAACTTTAGAAGAAAAGTCAGTTTAGAAAAAAACACTTAAAAATTTAAATACTTTTTCTGGAGGGTTTGTCATCGTTACGTGGTGCTTTTGGCGCTTGGCGCTAACCTGCTGTGGCGCCATTGGCGTTTGGTGCTGGGGGTCGGAAAAGCGCCATGGCGCTTTTGACGCTTGGCGCCAAAGTCTTGGCGCTTTTTACATAACTATTCAATATTGTATACTTCCCCAGCGCCGAGATGGAATTGGAATTGATAGTAATGAACCGGAAGCAATGAATTCCATGCTTAGATAGCTTGTTCTCTGCCATTTGCTAGTACATTTTCGCTGGATTTAATCATTGCACATTGGCGGGAAATTTGAATATTTTGGTGATGTCGAGTTTTTGGGAATCACTTTTGTTTTGTGCGTTTCCATATTGTTTTATAGTAATAATTGCGATTACATTGTGGCCACACAAGTTAGTTTTCAACTGAACTTTTGAAAACTTGTAAATCAGCATTGAACGTATTTGAGTTTTCTAGAATGAGGTTCCCGTCATCTACAGTTGACGGAGAGTAAAAATGACTCATTCTAGAAAACTCAAATGCGTTCGAGTTTACGAGTTTTCAAAGGTTCGGTTGAAAACTAGCTTGTGTGGCCACAATATATTGTTGATAGTTCTCCTTCCAACATGTTCTATATCGCGGTCAATACTCACCAATGACAAGTTGCATTACAACACAAACATGTATAACTATGCTTTTGTTTTGCATTTTAGATGATGCATACATATGTGGTTCATAAAAATGCAAAGTATCCTCGAGAAGATTATACAAATATCCCGTCATTCTTGTTCTCAGCAGAAGTGTTCTGTTTGTCTTTAGGGCGCGCTTATGCTGTGATTACAGATCGGGCGTAAAATTGACTGGGCGTAAAATTAATTTTGGGCGTAAAATTAATTACAGGTGAATGGATAAAGATATGGTGTTGTAATTTCAGTCAAAGAAAGTGCACATGCAAATGTTGCTTGTGTCCAAAGCTCATCAGTTTTTTTATCGTACTGGGAGTTATGAATTTTGGTACACATTTTTTTAATTTTACGCCCTAATTTTGCGCAATTTACAGCTCATAATTGAAAAAATTGTGCTAAAATTCATAACTTCCAGTACGATTAAAATCTCATGAGCTTTGGACACAAGAAACGTCTGCAATCTGCATCTAAGCTTTCTTTGACTGAAATAGCAATGTCGTATCTTTATCCATTCATCTGTAATTAAATTTACTCCCCAAAATCAATTTTACACCCAGTCAATTTTACGCCTGAGCTGTAATCGCAGCATAACAGCTTGGCGAAACATGAAAGTGAAGCGTGACAATGTCACCGAAAAAAAGATTAGCGTATTTTTCTTAAGGGTCCTTAAATTGTGTACACCCAAACAGTGAGTATACATCACTGCTTTTTGATGCAGACATGGAACTTTATTCCGGAATTATGGAACTTTTTCACCCCTTTTTAGTCGGCACAAAAGCAGCGTAAACGTCAGATTTGAAAATTACCAATTTTCAGCAAAAAGTTCGGTAAATTTCAGGTAAGTTATTTTTTCATCAGAATTTTTTGAGGGGGACCTATTCGAGGGGGGAGTTATTCTAGGGGAGGAGTTTTTTGAATATTGAATAAAATGCATGATCAATAAATTGTATGAATTCATGCATGAATCCATAATTAAGGCAAAGGAATCAATGCTAGTGAACATCAGCTGCAAAAGGACACATTCTTTTGTAATGTGCACATAAATCTACAACGTGTTTATACATGTACGTCGTTTCCACCCATAAAGTAGTGGGAGTTAATCAAGGCGGAGTTTTTTTTTCCTCAGTCAGCTAACAGAGGGGAGTTATTCGAGGGGGAGTTTTTTTTTACCTCAGTCAGCTAACAGAGGGGAGTTATTTGAGGGGGGGGGTTATTTTTTCCTCAGTCAGCAAACAGAGTTGAGTTATTCGAGGGGGGAGCTATTCGAGGGGGGGGGGTATTCGAGGGGGGGACTTTTTCGAGGATTTACGGTAGATAGATAAGCAGCCTCCGGAATAGATAAGTAGCCGGGCGGTTTCGGGGTTGACAGGTGACAATGTCCGCCGCCATTTTTTGAGGCTTGGCACAGGTAGTGATGTTAAAGGCACCGGGAAAAATGGCACCGCACCGCACCGGCACCTTTGCCAACGCATGAAAAGGGCACCTGGCACCCTGGGGCACCGGCCAGAAAATGGCACCGCACCGCACCGGCACCGGTGCCTTTTGGAAAAAATGGCACCGGCACCGAAGGGCACCGGCGGGTTGCCGGTGCTAGCACCGAAAGGCACCGCACCGGGCTGGAATTTCTGAAGTAAATATCGGGCAGTTTCTCAGTGGTCTCACTTTGGAAGTGCATATTTCCATGAATTTTCAACCGATTTTGATGGTTGAGCACTTAAAATGATCACAATGATGTGGCAATCACTTTTATGAAGCAATTACAATGATTACAAATGAAAGATAAAATATTTAATTCACGGCAATGTCCATAGCCACTATTGTCTACTGATAGGAGTCGTTGCTGTACAGAGAATGGAACTATCTCTGTCATAAACTGACAACAAATTTTGAACAAACAAGTAAGATAAATATAAAATATAAAAATGATTTAAAATTCAACAAAATTTTAGATTCGTTAATCAGATCACGTATCGGGTATAATGGATTTCACAGTAGGCATATTTATTTGATGGGAGGTTTACAAAATAGGCAAAAACAGTTGGGTCAATATATCGCTGTTTTTTGAAATATGAATAAGCACATACTATGGACAAAATTGCACAGCAATGAAGCCTTGGCCGGTGCCTTTCCCGGTGCCTTTTACTTTGGCCCTGGTGCTAGCACCTTTGGCACCGGCAAAAAAATGGCACCGCACCGCACCGGCACCGGTGCTATTCTGAAAAAAATGGCACCGGCACCGGCATGGCACCCCTGAAGATTGCAATGGCACCGCACCAGCACCGGTGCTGGTGCCCTTCGGTGCCCAGCACCGGGGCACCGGTGTTCTGGTGCCTTTACATCACTAGGCACAGGTTTGGCACATTTCCAGCAGTTGTACTTTGCACCTTCTATTGGCAACTTCCCTTCTATTAGTTTCGTGGCTTAAAAAGTTAAAAAGTGTAACTTCTGTTGAGGACGCCCATCTATTGGAGACCCGCCTTCTATTAGGAAAAATACGGCAGTGTGTGTATAAATACTGATAGGTACATATTTATTTAACTGGATTGACTGTATTATTTATAACTGAACTAGTGCCCACTGTATTATTTATAACTGAACTAGTGCCCACTGCACGAATGGATAAAGAAGTTGAATGGAAAGTGTTGTTACCGTATTACCTCCTATTGTAAGCTACCTCCAATAAAAGGGCACCCGCTAATTGAAGGTACTGTTTTCGCCTTTTTGATTGTGACGGTTAAAAAAGGCAGACCACCAATAAAGGGCAAAACTGGCTGCATTCTTAAACATAAAATCGTAAAAACAGTTCCCAAAAACATGGCAGACAATGATAAATTGGTGTCAAAAGGCACCAAGACAACTTTGTGTCAACTTGAAACCGCCCTGGTTCACGATTTTGTTAAAAGATTACAGTTTTATAATATGATTTGCATGATTCGCCAGAGCAAAATGGCGCCAAGCGCTAGAAGTAGGGCTCGAACTCTACGACTCAACTTGACTCGACTCAACTGACCCCGAGTCAGGGTTCTGATTGAAAAACGTTAAAAAATATATATTTTGGCATGAATTTTTTAACATATTTCTTACATTATTACATTATTACAAAAGAAACATTATTAGTATTTATTAGGTCCCGCATTTGTTTTACACAACTAACCATCGTAATAGGTACCGTAATTCCTCGAAATACCCCCCGGGGGGTGATTGTTTCATAGTGCTCCCGAGAGGGGGGTGGGTTAAACGAGGGGGGGGGTATTTCGAGGGGGGGGGGTATTATTTCGTAAGAAATTTTTTTTTGAAATCCTAGTACAAAATCGTTGTTTGTGCAACGATGGAAAAAACACAGAAATTGAACACAGAAATTCATTGAGTTTCTGTGTTTTTGTTTTACACAGAAACACGGAAACTCACAAATTCTGAAAAACTCAAAACTCATATGAGTTTTTTTTTGGAGAACACAGAAACACAGAAACACGGAAACACAGAAAAGTTTTTTGAGTTTTTGAGTTTTTTTCAGCGAAGTGGTTGAACACAATTTCAGAACGCACATGAATTCAGTTAAACTAAACAAGATAAGATATGCATGTATAGCTTGTAAATATGTACATAATGTATTCAAATTTTATGATGGAACAAAAAAAAATTTAACGATGGCATGCAAATCTCCTGGTGGACATGTTTAAATATAGTTGTAGTTCAAATCAATTCTGTAGTCTTCCATACAGTGCACATCCATTGAAGAATTTTGGAGTACTGCTTAAATTGTCCTTTGTGAGCATTTTGTTGATGCTGGTGTTGCGATGTGGGTGGATGTCCTCATTGAGGACATTTTTATGGACTTTTTGACACTTAAATGAATACACATATGTTATGTGGGGTTAAAACATGTGCAAAACCAATATTTTATATGAAAACCGCTGTTTCCACATCAAAATGCTGTAAATCAGATTTTTTGGGGGGAAAACTCGAGTTTTTTGGACAAAAACTCAAGTTTTTTGGGAAAAAACTAAAAAAACTCGAGTTTTAACAAAAAAACACGGAAATAAAAACAGAGTTACTCAAGTTTTTTTCGATAAAAAAACTCAAAACACAGGTATTCATTTTTGAAAAACTCAAAACACAGAAAGTGTTTTTTTTTTGGAGAACTTACCCATCGTTGTGTTTGTGATGTGCGCTGGTTTAGAAAAATGCATCAATAACTGAATGTATAGACTCCTGTAGACTAATATTAGTAAGTAGATGGTATAAACACTGTTCTAACGTGATTCCGACATTGTTATAACGTGTGTTCTGCACTACGCAGAACACAAACTGCAGTATTTGTCATGTACGTTCTCTTTACACTCAATTTGGGGGGGGGGTATTTCGAGGAAATACGGTAGATAGATTTTTTCGAGCATGTGGTTTGGTGTTCATTTTTACACAATTTTTACATTTTCTCTTGTATCCGGATAATTGTGCCAGGAAAACGTTCGTATTTATAAATACCTGGATGGAATTATCGGACGTTTCTGATAAGTATAAATACGTATTCTCCAATCTGATTATTCGAGAAGTTATGGTAGTTAAGCATGTCAAGTGCAGGATGTCTGGCATTTGTCACGTTCTCTTACATACTTTTACATGTCTGATGAAAATTCAGAAGATAATTGCGTGAAATTGAGCGCAGTCTACAGAGGTATTCTTAGGCAGTATTTTGCATAGTTGTTAGAAAGTATTTATCTTTAGTCAAAAAATACGTTTAAGTTTTCTATGAAGAGGTACTTGTGTTACTCGAACGCAGGGCCGATTAAGGGTCGATTAAATGTTACGGTAGGCATCGATTAGGCGGAGTCCCTAACTGCCTTTTGCGGTGATTGCTATTCACGATCACTAAATCCCTTGTTATGCAATGGTGGCATGAGTTTTGGGCATAAAATGTGTGTGAAAATGCCAGGCAAAGTTTTCCCCCCAACCCGGCACAGAAAACGTATTTTAAATACCCTAAATCATCGAATAAGACCCCAGGGGAGTAATTTTTTGCTCAGAAACCTTCACTTAATTAATTGCATGGATATGTACTGTAAACTCATGTAATTTATGTATTCAAGAGGGGGGAGTTATTCGAGGGGGGGGGGTTATTTTTTCCTAGCTTCGCCAACAGGGGGGAGTTATTTGAGGGGGGATCTTATTCGAGGATTTGCGGTAGGTAGGTTTTTCAACGCATAGAAAGGAAAAAGAGCAGAAAAAAGCTAATAATAGATACTTTACGTTTACATAATTATGCTTTGTAAAAGGTCGGTACTTTTAACAGTGTTGTGTTGTCAGTTTTTTTCCATTTGCACATGTAAAACGATTCGCAAGCAAAGCAGCATGCGGATAAACTCAGGTGTCTGCTCACATTTAAGTTAATTTATGTCTGTACAGTCATTTTGATGGGGAAAAAAACAGAATCTAATTGAAGTCTGTTGGACAACTTTCTGTTTACTTCAAACTTATCTATGAGTTTTCCATTCCACTATCAGCACACTATTTACGATACATTTAACAAACCGCTTGTAATGTAATCTCGAATCCCCCACCCCCCCCCCCCCCAGTGTAGCAGTTTATCAACCTGAATGTAATACAAATTTGTCGATTGTCATGCCAAGTTCAGTTAAAAAAATCTTTAGTTTTTTTGTTCTGATTGACATTTCACACTTGACTCTACACTTTACAAGGTTTGGGACTGCCCCCTCTGACGTCTTCCCCGCTGCAGAAAAATTCGTGCAAAATGGGAAAAAATTCCGAAAGTTGTGCACTGTTGTGCACACGATTCACCGAAAGTGGGGGAGATGTGATTTTATGGGAAAAATTTCATTAATTCATTGGTCATTTATTCAGATGAAATATGGTAGATACCATTGTGAGGTTTGCGTCAGTACAGAATATTCAGCACCATACTGCTGTATTTCCCTGTATGTGAATTACCCCTTTTTCTCTGTTATTTTTACCCTTTTTTGACTGAACCCTAGCGTTGGGAACCCGACCCGACCCGACCCGAACCCGATACCCGCACACTTTTTGGAACCGGAACCCGATACCCGAACCCGAACCTATTACCCGAACCCGAACCCGATACCTGACCTCAATACAAGAACCCGCACTCAATACCCGAAAATACCCACAAAAATGTCTCACAGTTCAATCTTTCAAGCAGTTTGAAGCATTGTGAATACAACTTCCAGTTGTTTGGTGTAGTTGTTTTTTAGACACTTCTAATTGGTTTGTTTCTATTAGTTCAGATCTGAGTTTATTATGTACTGCATGTTTTCATTCACATTTGAAAAAAATTGATCAAGTTGAAGTTGTAGCTGCCTTTTCCTTGGCCAACATGGCTGCCAGATATCTGGGTGCACTTGATTCCTGTTTTCTCCTGAAAGTGTGTTCAGTTGTACTGGTTCTGTGAGGTAGACTGTCAGTGTGGGTGCACTGCGAGCCATGGTGCCAGAGCAATTTTTAAAAAGTCATTTGCTCAACTGCAGAATGTCCACACAGTTGAGTTTTCAATTGTTTTGTAATCAGGCAATCAGAATTCATTGCCTGAGTCCACCAACAGTTGCACTTATTTGGGATCCTGTGAAGGCTACTGGAATACTACCACCATTCACTATAATGTTTCAAGCACTGTTGAAAATTTTTGGTGGGTTTAGTATATATATATATTTATATATATAGGTATTCTAGTAATATTTTTCACTATGTTTGGAGGCCTCACCCACCATGGTGAGATGGTATCCCACAACAAATGGAGCTATGTTGTATATCATCATTCAATGTTTATGCTTCTTTCTTGAGAAAGATGATGTTTTTGGAAAAACTGCTGCATTTCCATGTGTATTTGCACTCAGTTGCACCTTGTGATAGATACACAAGGGGTCTGGTAGGGGGGGGGGGGGTTACCCCCCCAAAATGCTCCAGCTATCTATCTATCCCGGAGGCCGCTCAGCTATCTATCTATCCCGAGGCGAAATTTTTGGCTACTATCCCCTGAACCCACCCCCCCCCCCAAATTGCCAGCCATCTATCTATCCTGGAGCGATTTTTGAGAAATTTACTCTAATTTCCACTCATATCGCTACTTTTCATACCTATTTATATATTTTCACTGTCAAAATTATCAATGTTTATGTCTTATCACACATTGTCAGCTATTTTTGACTATTTATGTGCTTATGTACCTATTTGTACCTACTCTTAACCTATTTTTAGCTATGTTTCACCTATTTTAAACAATTTTTTCCCCTTTTTTAGCTTCTAAACATCAAAATAGCCTATATATTGAACCCCCCGCCAAAACAACCCCAACCCCCCAAAAAAAATAAAAATAAATTTTTTTTCAGCTATCTATCCCTCCGGAGGAGCGATTTACTATCTACCGGTATCTCAACCCCTGCGGTGGTCCAAATCTACAAGACCCCTGAGATACACTACACCATGCTGTATTTTTGCTGTTTAATCCAATACCAGATGATTTTTTTACCTGATACCCAACAATTCTATTACCCGATACCTGACAATTCTATTACCCGATACCCGACATTTTGACCTGAAAACCCGACCCGATACCTGACCTCAATACCCAAACCCGAACCCGATACCCACAAAATTTTTGGAACCGATACCCAATACCCGACCCGAACTTTTTTGGACACGATACCAGATACCTGAACCCGGAAATTTTGAAATTCCCAACCCTACGAACCCCCCTCAAAAAACTCTTTCTAAGCGAGGTCTAGCACCCATTGTTTTGTAAATATAAAGGGCCAAACTGTAGCTGAAAGAGTGAATAATTTAAAATGTTAATTTTTACAGAGAAATATTCATGAATACAGATGACAGTTTCTGGGCCCCAAATTTTCATACCGTATTACCTCGAATTATCCCCCCCCCTTGAATTAACCCCCCCCCCTCGAATTAATCCCCCCCCCCTCAAAATGGGGGGAAATAATAAACCCCCCCCCCCCCCTCGAAATACCCCCCCCCTTCGGAATGATTTACGTCATGTACATAATAAATACGTCATGTATGCAATGTACATGATGTATATTACTGTTAATTTGCATTGCAGCTACACATAGAGTAGTTTGTGTAGCTATCTACGTTTTTATGTCCAAATATATCCTGTTTGGACACATTTATTACCTATTTTGGGTACGCAAATGCCTACTATTTACTACGATCCTTACGAAAATTTCTGACGAAATAATAACCCCCCCCCCTCGAATAAACCCCCCTCGAATTAACCCCCCCTCAAATTTTGCTGGCGAAATAATAAACCCCCATGGGGGTATTTCGAGGTAATACGGTATTTTGAACTTATCGACTTTTAGAATTCGATGCCTCAATTGCATTACTGAAATTAACAGTCACGATATATCAGGTAGCTCGGGTCTGGTCTCAGTGCAAACATGATTCTGCAGATTGTTTGAGTTTCAATGCAAATACTCCTTATGTCCTTGATGTATCGATTAGTGATGTAAAGGCACCGGGGCACCGGTGCCCCGGTGCTGGGCACCGAAGGGCACCAGCACCAGTGCTGGTGCGGTGCCATTGCAATCTTCAGGGGTGCCATGCCGGTGCCGGTGCCATTTTTTTCAGAATAGCACCGGTGCCGGTGCGGTGCGGTGCCATTTTTATGCCTGTGCCAAAGGTGCTAGCACCGGGGCCAAAGTAAAAGGCACCGGGAAAGGCCCCGGCCAAGGCTTCATGTGCTGTGCAATTTTGTCCATAGTAAATATGTGCTTATTCATATTTCGAAAAACAGTGATATATTTACCCAACCGTTTTTGCCTACTTTGTAAACCTCCCATCAAATAAATATACCTACTGTGAAATCCATTATACCCGATACGTGATCTGATGAGCGAATCTAAGATTTTGTTCAATTTTAAATCATTTTTATATTTTATATTTATCTTACTTGTTTGTTCAAAATTTGTTGTCAGTTTATGACAGAGATAGCTCCATTCTCTGTACAGCAACAACTCCGATCAGTAGACAATAGTGGCTATGGACATTGCAGTGAATTAAATATTTTATATTTCATTTGTAATCATTGTAATTGCTTCATAAAAGTGATTGCCACAGCATTCTGATCATTTTAAGTGCTCAACCATCAAAATCGGTTGAAAATTCATGGAAATATGCATTTCCAAAGGTGAGACCACTGAGAAACTGCCCGATATTTACTTCAGAAATTCCAGCCCGGTGCGGTGCCTTTCGGTGCTAGCACCGGCAACCCGCCGGTGCCCTTCGGTGCCGGTGCCATTTTTTCCAAAATGCACCGGTGCCGGTGCGGTGCGGTGCCATTTTCTGGCCGGTGCCCCAGGGTGCCAGGTGCCCTTTTCTTGCGTTGGCAAAGGTGCCGGTGCGGTGCGGTGCCATTTTTCCCGGTGCCTTTAACATCACTAGTATCGATTACACGTATAAATGTTTGACGACTAGCGAGATTCTCTGTGACCTTTGGCCCTTTCTACACTTTCACACGTAAATTACTTTTCTAAATGGCTTATGAAATCAATGGAAAATCAATGGAAATTCACCAGCTGGATGCAAAGTTCGAGTTGTTGTTCGTTGCAGAGTTGTTAGAAGTTCCAAACTTTTTCAAAGTACCTATGCATATAAGCATAAAGTATTTTGTTTTTACTCACCCCCTGAACGTAACGTAAAAACTCAGGAGGGTGTAAAAGTGAACAAAATTATTTTTAATTCCTGGAAAATGTATAAGGACCCCCCACAATAATGCCCGGACGTTACACAAGTTTTTATAAAAGGTCGTTGAAAAGTGCCTCAATTTTGTATAACACATGGGCCTTTTACACAAAGAAATACCTAACTCACCTTAAAACCCTGCTGGCGCCATTTTGGTGCCCATTTTGGGGCTGGGTGCCAGGCGCCAAAGGCACCACGGAAAAACAGCGTCATGTGTCAAGGGTGCCATGGCGCGGTGCCCTTTGGCGCCTTCATATGGCGTCATTCCATCACTACTCATGAGTATGGGAAAAAAGTATTTTACACTTTCTGTACTCGTGGTGAGTAAAAAGTATTTTACATATACATATACTTTAAAAAAGTTCAGTAATTTTAACAACTCCGAGTCAAATAGGTAATACTTTTCGCTTTTCGCGTATTTTGCTGTCAGCGGTATGTTCGATTTGTTGTGTTTTTTTTACTATTTGCCCTCGACGCTTGACAAACAGCCGCGGTTATTAATAAATGAAATTGTGTGAGAGTATTAAGCGCGCTCAAATTTACATTGGTATCCTACCGTATTTCCTCGAAATACCCCCCCCCCTCGAAATACCCCCCCCCCTCGAAATACCCCGCCTCAAAATGGACACTATGAACTTATAAACCCCCCCTCGAAATACCCCCCCCCCAAATTTAGTGTATAGAGCACGAAAATGACAAAGGCTGCGGTTTGTCATCTGGGTAATGCAAAACACACGTTAAAAACGATGACTCTGTTATGTGAGAACAGTGATTATACGTCTACACACTTATACAAGTCTTTTAGAGTCTTATAAATGGCGATTTTTGTTGCATTTTCGACGTCTGCGTACGTTTCAGACGACAATTTAGTACTTGGTTTTCAAAAAATTTCTGGCGAAATAATAAACCCCCCCCTCGAAATACCCCCCCCCTCGTTTAACCCCCCCTCAAAATTCTCACTATGAAACAATAAACCCCCCGGGGGTATTTCGAGGAAATACGGTATTCACAAATTTCCAAACTTTTGAATAAAAAGGTCCCCTCGCTAACTTTCGCATGCAAAACTCCGTTGGATAAAACAAACTCTTAGAAGCGCTTTCTCGTTAATGCACCCCTAACACAGAAAAAAGCGTTCGAAGTCAACAGACTTAACTACCGTATTTGCTCGAAATACCCCCTGGGGGTAATTTTTTCGACTTGAGAATTTTTAGGGGGTATTTCGAGACGAAGGGTATTTTGAGGAGGGGGGGGGGGGGGTAAATGGTAAATATACGGTGGTTTTCGGCGCTGTTATTCACGTTCTTTTTTAAATGTTTTAGTTTGTTTGCTCATGCAATCATGGTCATGCTCTTTTACGGGGGTATCCCATTGGGACAAAAGTGCTTTGAGACAACCGTAGCTTTGGTACAACCAAAATGCCCGTTGAGACAAAAGCTACTTTGGTACAACAGTTTGTGCATTGGTACAACTATCTGTGCATTGGTACAACTACCTGTGCATTGGTACAACTACCTGTGCATTGGTACACCATTTGTCGCTTTGATACAACACTTTCACTTGTAAGCATCCATTATATTGTGAACCACATAATACCACATGTGAACTACATAATTTGTCGCTTTGATGCAAGGGGAAATGTGCTTGTCGCAGCGTATGCAAGTTAGATGTAGGCAGTAAGTTAAGTTACCTTTTCATTTACATACCCAAGTCATTCCCAACTCACAAAATCGTCGTCATCTACAATAAGCTGTGGAGCGATCTGTGGATGTTCAGGTGCCGGTGGCAATCGACCCTAGTTGCATGCTTGATGTTACTTCAAATTCTTTGTGCATGCCGAAAGCTTTCATGTTCCGGCTCTATTTTGCTATCTTACAAACAGGTGCGGGAACGTCAATAAGTCTCAATATTATGTTGCTGCAAGTAGGGTTGGAAAAAAAACGTTTTTTTTAACTCAATGTTTTTTTATATAAAAAAAACGTTGTTTTAAAAAAAACAAACGTTTTTTAAATAAAAAAAACGTTTTTGTTTAAAAGCTCCCAGATATGACCTAGTGTCAACATATATAGGTATATCAGACACTGGCAATACTCTGTGATGTTAAATATGACCATATAATGGCTGTGGAGCCATGGGATAGCATTATAAGTGGTGATTTGTGTCAAAAATATCCATTTTTCGTCGACATATCGTTTGTATATCGCCTTATAGTCAAATGTTCGTGACTTCAGGTAAAGTTTGGCACGGAATGGTGATCAAACAAGGTTATAAAAGGAGGTTGTTACTTTGGGAGTGAAGTTACACACTGTGGAGGTACATGGAAGCACATTACCTCAATATTATATATTACAGCAACATATGTTGGCTTATTCACCCATGGTAGCACATAGAAATGGATGTTTTGATACTAAAAATGCAACAAAACCAATGAAAACAACCACCAATGTCAATTTGTGTGTGAAATTGCGCACTTGCGCGCAAAAATTTTGCAAAATACCTAGTGCTTAGTACTAAAAATTTTGGCCGATGTTTTAAAAAAAAAAAAACATTTCGGACATCATGTTTTTAAAAAAAAAAAAACGTTTAAAAAAAACATCGGCCAACCCTAGCTGCAAGTATTATGTGGTTCACAATATAATGGATGCTTACAAGTGAAAGTGTTGTATCAAAGCGACAAATGGTGTACCAATGCACTGCACAGGTAGTTGTACCAATGCACAGATAGTTGTACCAATGTACAAACTGTTGTACCATAGTAGCTTTTGTCTCAACAGGCATTTTGGTTGTACCAAAGCTACGGTTGTCTCAAAGCACTTTTGTCTCAATGACGCACACTCCTCTTTTACTATTTTACCGGGCATTTTACGTGACATTTGACATTTTACACTGTCTGGGACTGCGACCAGGGGATTAATCCAATGGTTTACTATACATACATTAATATTTTGAAACCTGGATATGTTAGCCGAGCTTTCAAATCAAACATATGACCATCCGGGAAAACCAAGAATTCATGCATTCAACCACGCCAATTCTTTGCGCCATGCATCACTTTCACTGTGGCAGTTTGATTCAAAATTGCATGGAATAAAATCAGAATTGTAGGAAAATTGAAGCCTTCACTATTCTTCATTGGATAGGTAGTGGAAGCAGTTGTTAAAACGTATTAAGGTTTGCTCGACAATTACGGATACTCGAGTACTGCGTAAATACGTTTACATTTTCCCGAAAAAAATACCGGTACTCACTCGCGTACTTTTTGAAAGTACGTGAGTACAGAAAACGTAATTGTGAAAATATTTTG
>OZ038455.1:5757865-5828344 GCA_964036195.1 Sphaerolaimus hirsutus | reverse complement strand
CTTCTCACTTCTCTTTTTACTTGCCATTTGACTGGACTTGAGACTTGACATTTATAACTTGACATTGGACTTGATATTTGATCACTTGACACTTAACTTTACATTTGACCTGACATTTCACTTGAAATTTATTACTTGACATTTCACTTGAAATTTATCATTTGGCATTTGACTTGACATTTCAATTGAAATTTATTACTTGACATTTCACTTGAAATTTATCACTTGACATTTGACTTGACTTGACTTTAGACTTGACATTTACAACTTGACATTTGACTTGACATTAATAACTTGACATTTGACTTGATATTTGATCACTTGACATTTAACTTGACATTTGACTTGACATTTACCACTTGAAATTTGACTTGACATTTACCACTTGAAATTTGACTTGACATATGACTTGTTATTTGACTTGACTTGAAATTTGTCACTTGACACTTGACATGACATTTATCAGTTGACATTAAACTTGACATTTGACTTTACATTTGACATGACATTTATCACTTGACATTAAACTTGACATTCACTTGAAATTTATCACTTGACATTTGACTTGACGTTTGACATGACATTTATCACTTGGCATCAAACTTGACATTTCAGTTGAAATTTATCAGTTGACATTTGACTTGAAAGTTATCACTTGATATTTGACTTGATATTTTATCACTTGATTGTTTATAACTTGACATCCATCACTTGACATTTATCATATGATTACACTTGACATTTATCAATTGACTTTTTTTTTTTGACATTCATCACTTGACATTTAACTTGACATTCACTTGAAATTTATCACTTGACATTTATCACTTGACATCTAAAACTCGACATTTGACTTGACTTGACTTTAGACTTGACATTTACAACTTGACATTTGACTTGACATTTGACATGACATTTATCACTTGACAGTTCACTTGAAATTTATCACTTGATGTTTAACTTGACATTTGACATGACATTTATCACTTGACATTAAACTTGACATTTCAGTTGAAATTTATCAGTTGACATTTGACTTGAAAGTTATCACTTGATATTTGACTTGATATTTTATCACTTGATATTTTATAACTTGACATCTATCACATGACATTTATCACTTGATATTTATCACTTGACATTTATCAATTGACATTTATCAATTGACATTTGTCTTGACATTCATCACTTGACATTTAACTTGAAATTTATCACTTGACATTTATCACTTGACATCAATCACTTGACATTTTTCACTTGAAATTTCACTTGAAATCTACCACTTGACATTTATCACTTGATATTTGACTTGATATTTTATCACTTAATATTTAATCACTTGAAATCTATCACTTGACATTTATCACTTGACATTTGGCCTGACATTTATTGCTTGACATTATCACTTGACATTTAACTTGACATTTATCACTTGACATTTGACTTGACATTAACCACTAGACATTTATGACCTGATAGTAATCACCATGCAAGGTCACATGCTCAGTATCACATCAGGCAGTAGTTCAGGCATGTTTGCGCATTTTACACGAAACAAGCAAACTTGAATAACTTTTGTAAATCTCAACCAAAATCACCAAAAATTGGCTCATTTGAAAGCTCTAGTCATGGCGCACATCAACAAATTTTTTTTATTGCTGCATTTGTATTCAAATTTTAAATTTATTGAGGTTTGAAAATTTCAAACAGATACCGTCCCAAAGTGGGCGGAGCCTGTGAAAAAAATTCCCGAAAATAAGAAATGGCATCATATGCTCTTTCATATGAGCCATCAATCATGAAAATCGGTCGTGTTTCAAAGAAGTTATTGCAGTTTGAAGATTGTCGGGAGAACAAGAAGAACAAGAACAAGAACAACGACAACAACACTACTTGAAAAAGAAAATCCGTAATAACTTCCTTCGAACTCAACCGTTGGATCTGAAAATTTGCATGGTGGTACTTCTCGACACGGGCTTTTTAATGGTGCAGTCGGTTCTGCACTAGCTCATTGCGTTCCGAAGTTATTGCGATTTTAAATTTGCGATTTCCGCATTTTGGTGTGTCTGACCATATTATGGGTGGGTCGCTTGCGCCCTCCCTCGGCAGCGAGGGATGGCGCTGGCGCGCCCACCCGATTAATTTAACGTCACAATTGTTTGGTGACGTAAAATGTTTGACGTGAAATGTTAACGTAGAATGTGTAAATTTTTACGTACAATTAATAACTTATTACATAATAATTATTTTCTTAATTTTTTTTAGGACATTATACAACATTACTAGAACTATCAAATTCTGAAATTTCAACGCTGTACCTATTTCTATTTTGATGTTATCAATTTTACGAGTTCATCATTTCACGTCAAATTCCGGCTTAATGCTGCGATTACAGCTCGGGCGTAAAATGGACTGGGCGTAAAATTAATTTTGGGCATAAAATTAATTACAGGTGAATGGATAAAGATATGGCGTTGTAATTTCAGTCAAAGAAAGCGCACATGCAGATGTTGCTTGTGTCCAAAGCTCATCAGTTTATTTCAATCGTACTGGGAGTTATGAATTTTGGCACAAATTTTTTTTATTTTACGTCCTTATTTTACACAACTTACAGCTAGTGATGTAAAGGCACCGGGGCACCGGTGCCCCGGTGCTGGGCACCGAAGGGCACCAGCACCGGTGCTGGTGCGGTGCCATTGCAATCTTCAGGGGTGCCATGCCGGTGCCGGTGCCATTTTTTTCAGAATAGCACTGGTGCCGGTGCGGTGCGGTGCCATTTTTTTGCCGGTGCCAAAGGTGCTAGCACCGGGCCAAAGTAAAAGGCACCGGGAAAGGCACCGGCCAAGGCTTCATGTGCTGTGCAATTTTGTCCATAGTATGTGTGTACCGTATTACCTCGAAATACCCCCATGGGGGTTTATTATTTCGCCAGCAAAATTTGAGGGGGGTTAATTCGAGGGGGGGGTTTATTCGAGGGGGGGTTTATTATTTCGCCAGAAAATTTCGTGGAATTCATAGTAAAGAATACACTATTTCTTACACAAAAACGGTAATAAATGTGAGAATATAGGTTATATTGGGGCTATAGATGTACATCTGTACACAAATGAGCGTATAAGAGTAGCTGCGATGCAAATAAGTAGTGATAAATACATCATGTACATTGCATACATGATGTACATCATTCCGGAGGGGGGTATTTCGAGGGGGGGTTTATTATTTCCCCAGCCAATTTTGAGGGGGGGGTTTATTCGAGGGGGGGGTTAATTCAAGGGGGGGGGGTAATTCGAGGTAATACAGTATTCATATTTCAAAAAACAGCGATATATTTACCCAACCGTTTTTGCCTTTTTTGTAAACCTCCCATCAAATAAATATACCTACTGTGAAATCCATTATACCCGATACGTGATCTGATGAACGAATCTAAAATTTTGTTGAATTTTAAATCATTTTTATATTTATCTTACTTGTTTATTCAAAATTTGTTGTCAGTTTATGACAGAGATAGTTCCATTCTCTGTACAGCAACGATTCCGATCAGTAGACAATAGTGGCTATGGACATTGCAGTGAATTAAATATTTTATCTTTCATTTGTAATCATTGTAATTGCTTCATAAAAATGATTGCCACATCATTCTGATCATTTTAAGTGCTCAACCATCAAAATCGGTTGAAAATTCATGGAAATATGCGCTTCCAAAAGTGAGACCACTGAGAAACTGCCCGATATTCACTTCAGAGATTCCAGCCCGGTGCGGTGCCTTTCGGTGCTAGCACCGGCAACCCGCTGGTGCCCTTCGGTGCCGGTGCCATTTTTTCCAAAAGGCACCGGTGCCGGTGCGGTGCGGTGCCATTTTCTGGCCGGTGCCCCAGGGTGCCAGGTGCCCTTTTCATGTGTTGGCAAAGGTGCCGGTGCGGTGCGGTGCCATTTTTCCCGGTGCCTTTAACATCACTACTTACAGCGCATAATTGAGAAAATTGTGCTAAAATTCATAACTCCCAGTACAATTAAAATAAACTCATGAGCTTTGGACACAAGAAACGTCTGCATCTAAGCTTTCTTTGACTGAAATAACAATGTCGTATCTTTATCCATTCATCTGTAATTAATTTTACAACCAAAATTAATTTTACGCCCAGTCAATTTTACGCCCCAGCTGTAATCGCAGCATAACAGCTTGGCGAAACATGAAAGTGAAGCGTAACAATGTCACCGAAAAATAGATTAGCGTATTTTTCTTAAGGGTCCTTAAATTGTGTACACCCAAACAGTGAGTATACATCACTAGTGATGGAAAAAGCGCCAGGCTTTCGGCGCCAAGCGCCAAAAGCGCCATGGCGCTTTTCTGACCCTGGCGCCAAGCGCCAATGGCGCCAGAGCAAAATGGCGCCAAGCGCCAAAAGCGCCATGGCGCTTTTCTGAACCTCAGCGCCAAGCGCCAATGGCGCCAGAGGGTGATGGCGCCAAGCGCCAATAGCGCCAGCGCCAAAAAATTTGTTCTACAATTTGATGGTAGAAAAATGAGTGCATAACTGTGAGTGACGTACCGCTGAAGTCATAGTAGTCTATTCAACTTTTGCCCATTCAAACAGCCACTAAATTGGGGCAAAATTTCTCAAATAATCGCTCTGGAGAGATACAACATATCTGGTGGATTTGGGGGGGTGGAGGGCTCGAGCGATATTAGCCTAAAATTTAGCCTCAGGTTAGATAGACAGCTGAGCGGCACCGAAAATAGATAGATATCATGAGCGTTTGTTTGGGGGTAACCCTCCAACCCCCGCCAGACTGAACCCCTGATTTAGACTGCAAGAAAGAATTGGGAGCAAAGCATAAAAGGGAATTTACCGCGATTTTAACACCTCTACTTTTATTCGATGTTCACATCTATTTGTATAAAGTGTACCCTTATATTAATCAATATTTATTCAGTTGCCTCAAAATTGATCAACTGCAGTGTCGATTTCACCGTATTATAACAATTTTTTATTTTCATGGTTGGCGCTCTTTTGGCGCCACTTAAAATGCCGGCGCCAGGCGCCAATAGCGCCACCAGAAAATGGCGCCAAGCGCCAAAAGCGCCATGGCGCTTTCTCAAATCCCAGCGCCAAGCGCCAATGGCGCCAGAGCGTTTTAGCGCCAAGCGCCAAAAGCGCTATGGCGCTTTTTGCTTTGGCGCTAGCGCCAGGCGCCAGCGCCATGGCGCTTTTCCATCACTATACATCACTGCTTTTTGATGCAGACATGGAACTTTATTCCGGAATTATGGTGAACTTTTTCACCCCTTTTTAGTCGGCACAAAAGCAGTGTAAACGTCAGATTTGAAAATTACCAATTTTCAGCAAAAAGTTTGGTAAATTTCAGGTATGTTATTTTTTCATCAGAAATTTTTTGAGGGGGACCTATTCGAGGGGAGAGTTTTTTGAGGGGAGGAGTTATTTTTTCGTCAGAAGAATATTGAGTAAAATGCATGATCAATAAATTGTATGAATTCATGCATGAATCCATATTTAATGCAAATGAATCAATGCTAGTGAACATCAGCTGCAAAAGGACACATTCTTTTGTAAAGTGCACATAAATCTACAACGTGTTTATACATGTACGTCGTTTCCATCCATAAAGTAGTGGGAGTTAATCAAGGCGGAGTTATTTTTTCCTCAGTCAGCTAACAGAGGGGAGTTATTCGAGGGGGGAGTTATTCGAGGGGGAGTTTTTTTTTCCTCAGTCAGCTAACAGAGGGGAGTTTTTTGAGGGGGGGTTATTTCTTCCTCAGTCAGCTAACAGAGTTGAGTTATTCGAGGGGGGAGCTATTCGAGGGGGAGCTATTCGAGGGGGGTATTCGGGGGGGGGGGGGGACTTTTTCGAGGATTTACGGTAGATAAATAGATAAGCAGCCTCCGGAATAGATAAGTAGCCGGGCGGTTTCGGGGTTGACAGGTGACAATGTCCGCCGCCATTTTTTGAGGCTTGGCACAGGTTTGGCACATTTCCAGCAGTTGTACTTTGCACCTTCTATTGGCAACTTCCCTTCTATTTATTTCGTGGCTTAAAACGTTAAAAAGTGTAACTTCTATTGAGGACGCCCATCTATTGGAGACCCGCCTTCTATTAGGAAAAATACGGCAGTGTGTGTATACGATAGGTGCATATTTAACTGGATTGACTGTATTATTTATAACTGAACTAGTGCCCACTGCATGAATGGATAAAGAAGTTGAATGGAAAGTGTTGTTACCGTATTATCTCCAATTGTAAGCTACCTCCAATAAAAGGGCAGCCGCTAATTGAAGGTACTGTTTTCGCCTTTTTGATTGTGACGATTAAAAAAGGCAGACCACCAATAAAGGGCAAAACTGGCTGCATTCTTAAACATAAAATCGTAAAAACAGTTCCCAATAACATGGCAGACAATGATAAATTGGTGTCAAAAGGCACCAAGACAACTTTGTGTCAACTTGAAACCGGCCTGGTTCACGGTTTTGTTAAAAGATTACAGTTTTATAAAATGATTTGCATGATTCGCCAGAGCAAAATCGCGCCAAGCGCTAGAAGTAGGGCTCGAACTCGACGACTCAACTTGACTAGTGATGTTAAAGGCACCGGGAAAAATGGCACCGCACCGCACCGGCACCTTTGCCAACGCATGCAAAGGGCACCTGGCACCCTGGGGCACCGGCCAGAAAATGGCACCGCACCGCACCGGCACCGGTGGCTTTTGGAAAAAATGGCACCGGCACCGAAGGGCACCGGCGGGTTGCCGGTGCTAGCACCGAAAGGCACCGCACCGGGCTGGAATTTCTGAAGTAAATATCGGGCAGTTTCTCAGTGGTCTCACCTTTGGAAGTGCATATTTCCATGAATTTTCAACCGATTTTGATGGTTGAGCACTCAAAATGATCAGAATGATGTGGCAATCACTTTTATGAAGCAATTACAATGATTACAAATGAAAGATGAAATATTTAATTCACTGCAATGTCCATAGCCACTATTGTCTACTGATCGGAGTCGTTGCTGTACAGAGAATGGAACTATATCTGTCATAAACTGACAACAAATTTTGAACAAACAAATAAGATAAATATAAAATATAAAAATGATTTAAAAATCAACAAAATTTAAGATTCGCTCATCAGATACCGTATCGGGTATAATGGATTTCACAGTAGGTATATTTATTTGATGGGAGGTTTACAAAATAGGCAAAAACGGTTGGGTAAATATATCGCTGTTTTTTTAATATGAATAAGCACATACTATGGACAAAATTGCACAGCACATGAAGCCTTGGCCGGTGCCTTTCCCGGTGTCTTTTACTTTGGCCCTGGTGCTAGCACCTTTGGCACCGGCAAAAAAATGGCACCGCACCGCACCGGCACCGGTGCTATTCTGAAAAAAATGGCACCGGCACCGGCATGGCACCCCTGAAGATTGCAATGGCACCGCACCAGCACCGGTGCTGGTGCCCTTCGGTGCCCAGCACCGGGGCACCGGTGCCCCGGTGCCTTTACATCACTAAACTTGACTCGACTCAACTGACCTCGAGTCAGTGTTCTGATTGAAAAACGTTAAAAAATATATATTTTGGCATGAATTCTTAACATATTTCTTACATTATTACATTATTACAAAAGAAACATTATTAGTATTTATTAGGTCCCGCATTTGTTTTACACGACTAACCATCGTAATAGGTAGAGAGATTTTTTTCGAGCATGTGGTTTGGTGTTCACTTTTACATTTTCTCTTGTATCCGGATAATTGTGCCAGGAAAACGTACGCATTTATACCTAAATATAGTCCAGTCACTTAACACCCTGCACGCGTGGTTCCCCCTGGAAGGGTGCCAACTACTTTTTTATCCATGCGATTTTCATAAAAAGTTCAAAGAAGTCATCTCTGTTATAGCGCTATATATTCACTTATTCACAACAATGATTTTTTTCGTCTTTTGTACAAAAATCGCACGCTTTATCATCATTGGCACGCTTCCAACCTGAGACATAAATGAATGCGAGGGCAGAGTATCATGTCCGCCGAGTATACCTGGGTGGAATTATGGGATGTTTCTGTTAAGTATAAATACGTATTCTGCAATCTGGTTATTCGAGAAGTTATGGTAGTTAAGCATGTCAAGTGCAGGATGTCTGGCATTTGTCACGTTCTCTTACATACTTTTACATGTCTGATGAAAATTCAGAAGATAATTGCGTGAAATTGAGCGCAGTCTACAGAGGTATTCTTAGGCAGTATTTTGCATAGTTGTTAGAAAGTATTTATCTTTAGTCAAAAATACGTTTAAGTTTTCTATGAAGAGGTACTCGTGTTACTCGAACGCAGGGCCGATTAAGGGTCGATTAAATATTACGGTAGGCATCGATTAGGCGGAGTCCCTAACTGCCTTTTGCGGTGATTGCTATTCACGATCACTAAATCCCTTGTTATCCGATGGTGGCATGAGTTTTCGGCAAAAAATGTGTGTGAAAATGCCAGGCACAGTTTTCCCCCCAACCCGGCACAGAAAACGTATTTTAAATACCCTAAATCCTCGAATAAGACCTCAGGGGAGTTTTTTTTTGCTCGGACGTTTTGCAGGGGGGTGTTATTCAAGGGGGGAGTTATTCAAGGGGGGGGGGGGAGTTATTTTTTGCTCAGAAACCTTCACTTAATTCATTGCATGGATATGTACTGTAAACTCATGTAAGTCATGTATTTAACTGTCAAACAACAACAAAAAGGTGTGTATAGTAGACTGCATACACATAGTGATGGAAAAGCACCAGAAAAAAGGGCGCCAGGCGCCAATAGCGCCATGGCGCCATTAGGAAACTGGGCTCCACGCGCCAAGGGCGCCACAGAAAAAGGGCGCCAGGCGCCAAGGGCGCCATGGCGCCATTCAGAAAGTGGGCGCCAGGCGCCAAGGGCGCCACAGAAAGAGGGCGCCAAGCGCCAAGGGCGCCATGGCGCCATTTAAAAAATAGAGCGCCAGGCTCAATAAGTGCGTACGGCACCGCAAGTGTGCTAAAACACTTTGTTCCCGGAAAAAGGAAAAAGGTGAGTTCCCTCCAAGGAGCGAAACTGTCGGATTGCGGTCGAATTAGGCTTTGCTTGCAGTCTGTGCACTTCCCCATTTTAGGGGCTGCACAGAAGCAGGTGCCGAGGAGGCGGAAGGGAAGCCGGGAGCTGTTTAACACTCTAAACAGGACGTTTAATTGTTCCTGGAAGAGTGCCAAAAACAGCAACGACGAAGCAGGGATTTGACCCAGGGGGCTGGGTCAAACGTCAGCGTTTGTAAGGTGTCTTTAAACTACCTGCACGAACTGCGGACGAGTGCTCATAACACAAACGGAAGTCATAAGGGACAAAAACGGCTGAAACGGAAGTCTGCAACTTCAAAGCTGGGACACCTAGCCATGGGAATTTCAAGCTTATTGATGGTCTGTTAAAGTTATCACAGATGGGGACAAACGTAATTATTCTGATAGTTACGTTCGTAGGCATGTACAATTTGTACATGCCCACGTTCGCTGGCAACTTGCCAGCGATTGGCAACGTCCCAAAAGCTGTCAACATGCCAAAAATATCAAAAAACTTTGCAGCGTCATTCGAAATCAGTGGAATGCGAACGGCGGAGCGGCAAAACACCCGGAAACACGCGAGCGGCGAATGCGGCGGGGGAAAACGCGGCAGCGCAACAAAAAACGTGGTCAGTTATCACGCGAGTTTGAAGTTTCCGCGATTCCGGAGTAAATATGCGACGGAGGTGCGTAATGCAGGCAGTGGATGGACAGCTGTCTAAACAGCTACGACTCGGCGCGCGATCAAGCCCTACTGCTACCAAATGCATCGGGACTGGGCAGTGATCAACCGGGAGGGAAATCGCCGTCCAAAGGTGAAGAAGCGGCTCTGTTGGCAGAGAGCCAGAACACAGAGACGCCAGCGGTCACGAGCAGAACCAGACGCCGATCGAAGGGCCAGGAGGTGCGGAGGGACCCGAAACAGAAGGGACACACTGCGAATAAGTTGGATCAGGTCACGGGGGGAGTCCAATTTTCTGGGAGTTATTTGGACCGTGAAAAGAGCGTTCGCGGATGCAAGCAAAAAGGGGGCGGAGTTAGGATGGTTGAGCGGAGCCGGAATCGGCTTGGATTTGGGATGTGAAGCCATATCTTTTGGCATCGATTATCAATACTCAAGACCCGACAATGTAGGAATTGTGATAAGATTTGACAAAACAAAATTCTACATAGGGATACTTGGGGATGGATTTACTAGTGAATGCGGGATATGTGGGCTATCACATGAATGCACAATACATATTCTAGACGCGGGGTTATTATCTGGGGCAAAACTAGGGACCGACAATACCTTTGTTATGAATTTGGTAATTGCGCAGGCTGCAGCACAGAAAGCGAAACGCGCAAAAACAATGGTTCAGATCCGATGGCGTGTCAGCGAAGGTTCAGATCCGATGGCGATTCTGGCGGACATGAGTGTAGTTGCGCGCGAAATGGAGGCTCTGACACAGGATGAATGCGCGGCAAAATTACAGCTCTGGATGGAGCAGAGAAGGAACACGCTGGTTCAGTCTAGGGACGAGGTGCTGATGCTGCAGGAGGAGATGCATAAAGGTGATGCGGTTATTATGGGGAGCGCAATGCGACAACACGAGCAGGGGGGTAATGAAGGGACTTTTACTTGCGATCAATTAGGACAGTTTGAAAATGCATGCATGCCTAGGTCAAACCTCAATCAAACATCTTTTACTACCGAACGCTGTTTCGTCAAGAGCATGCCACACCTTTTTAACAATGCTGAGATATTTGTGACACAGGACTCATACAAACTCGCACAGGCGGATGCGGCGTGCTGTACAGAGGCGCTATGCAAGACGGTAGGGACAATGCAAATTTTTGAGACGCTGACGGCGAAAATTGGGGTGGCTGAAGAGGTGAACCTAATGTGCAGAATCAATGTGATGCGCGTGGAGTGCAACAACAAAGTGGCCGTGGCTCAAAAGGATGCCTGGGATGCACGCGTGGACACAAATGCAATGAAGGCGGTGCTGAACAGACATGCAGACACACTGGCAAACATCCAGAAATGATGGCGCAATGCGGATGGCAGATGGAGGTCGACAAATCAACACTCTTCATGATCTCGACTGGGGACAGCAGCGACCCGTTTTCAATGTTCGCGCCAATGGAGTTTCCCTCGGATGGCACTGTCTGGAAGTGCCCCGCCTTTGCACTTTTGTGGCAAAAAGGCAGGGTGCTGATGGATACAGAGATGAGGGAAAAGGCGGTGCAGATGAATAAGGACCGGAAACCATTGAGCCCAGATGCGTCACCGGCTGCAAAAGCAATCTGGTTCGATGCAAGGATGCAATTCTGGAGGGACTTCACGGCCGACAAAGAATCCTGCGACAACATGCAGATATGGTACAACTACGCCAACACAGACACCGACACTATGCGAAACAGCAAGCTGACCAAATGTCTGATTGGTGTGTTATCAGCGGTCTATGGCAAGAACAAGAGATTCTGTGCCTACTTGATGCTCACAGGCACGCGCCAGATCGTCAACGCTTGCCTGCACAACGGGGTCCTGGGAAACGGGTTCAATAAGGCACTCTGGGATGGCATGACATTGCCGAAGGACAAATGATGCCTGAATGCCTACGGGGAAGCCCGACAGACAGTCAGAGACACGGCGGACTTGGTACAGGTGCTGGTCGACAGCGAGCTGGAGGCCTACGAATCTGAATTCAAGGAGCTGGAGCAGGTGGAGAAAATGTGGGAAATCGGCGCCACGGACAAGCACAGATCAAGGGCGGAGCAAATGCTTGCGGGTAGGTTGAAAAAGAAACTGATACCAGCAATTATGCAAAACGAGTTGAAATTTGGGGGGGGACGTGATCCATTGGAAGATGGAGAAATCGCATTGCTGACTTTTCAAGGAGAGGTATACTATAAAGATACATCTTACATGAAAACAGTAGGTGATTATCACGCAGAACAAAAGCACGCGCAATCGGTTACGACGAGGCTGAAGAAAGATCGGCGCAGCAAGTCCAAAAGTGTGGCGGCAAAATCGACTGGTAACACCCCCCTACTCTGCTTCAATGGGGGGAGGTGGGGCGACTCACTGCAGGGTGGGTTGCCCTATACGCAACAATTTTTTTGGCTTTTTTGCTGTCCCAAACAAGTTCACCACCCACTTGATTAGCTACACTTCAAGGGTCGTATCTTCAGCTGTGAGGCTGGTACGACGCTGAAATTTGGGGGATGTCTTGCTAAAAAAACCCTTACAATACACCAGTGGGGGTCCCTGCCAGCGACCCACTACAGTATGCATTGCTGCATTAACAGTTGTTCATTTTTTCAAAACAACCCAAGCATCCCAAACAAGTCGGCCACCAAACTGCATTATAAAAAATTTTGTGAGAACATACCTGATAAAAAATTGAGTCAGATTTGAACCCTTATTCTGCTCATTAAGAATTTTTCAGTAGGGCACCCACCCCGTCCCATAAACAGCAAGCCAAAAATTTCACTTTAAACAAAGTTTTTGTTTCACACTTTAAAAGTTGGTTTACAAAGTTCACTAGGGAAGGGTCCAATGTTCAAAGTTTCGTAAACAACATATCCTCTAAAATGCCTCCATAAGGAAATTTATTTGGGGTGAAAATTATGGTGTCATAATGACATCATCACAGGAACAAAATTTGACAAAATTTCCAGTTTTTAATTCACCCCAAATAAATTTCCTTATGCAGGCATTTTAAAGGTTGTGTTTTACATAACTTTGAACCTTAAACCCTTCCCTAATGAACTTTGTAAACCAACTTTTTAAGTGTGAAACAAAACATTGGTTTAAAGTGAAATTTTCAGTCTGCTGTTCATGGGACGGGGTGGGTGCCCCACTGAAAAAATTTTTATGAGCATAACGAGGGTTCAAATTTTATTCAGTTTTATATCAGGTATGTTCTTACAACATTTTTTTTATAATGCAGATGGATGGCGAACTTATTTGGGAGACTTGGAATGTTTAAAAAAAATCAACAACTTTATATGCGGCGACCCATGCTGTAGTGGGTCATCGGGGGCACCCACTGGTGAATTGTGAGAGGGGGTTGTTTGCAAGACATCCCCCAAATTTCAGCTTTCTATCGCCCACACAGCTGGAGATATGGCCCTCGTAGTGTAGCCAATCAAGTGGGTGGTGAACTTGTTTGGGACACCGAAAAAGCCACAAAAATGTTTGCATGTAGGGCGACCCGCCCTGTAGTGAGTTGCCGCGCCTCCCACCATTAATACAGAGTAGCAGAGTGTTAGGACCATATACCAACCAAATATTAGCCTTGTACGATTCCCATATCCAGAGATATTGCATATGAAGAGAAATAAAAGAATGGGTGGTGAACTTGTCCGGGAAGGTGTTTACATTATGGGATATTCTTCTTAGGGTTTCTGAGAACAAACACCGTTTTTCACAGTTACGGCGGCGGGAACCAGCAGGGAGGTGGTCAAGGTGCGTACCGACGCGGAGAATTTTCCCAATATCAAGGCGTGGGCGGCGGGCGTGGCAGCCCATACGGCGACTCTCGGCACTAGCTCGTCGCGCCAGCAGCACTGGTATGTTGTTAGGACTGCTTGCGATAGGGGGATTTTGGATTTTACAACAGCATTTAGCAAAACCACACAAAACGCTTGGATCTGAAAGGGGTTGGCGTAAGATGGGATATCTGTTACGGGGTAATTACTATGTAATATCACTGTGCAGAGTGGCTATCGGGCGGAGTGCGGAGGCGCGTGCGACATGGAGTAGGCGGTTGACAAAAGTGTGGCGGCAATTCTCATCTGGCGTTTGTGATATTATGGAACGGATAGGGGTATATCTCTCAATATTATGGGTGATATGGAAAAGGGCACTTTACACGCACCGTGGTAGGTCCCAAAAAAAACATATTCTAAGACCAACAATGTTGACGAGTCATACCAACCAACAACACATAGCACAGACACGGTAGGAATGCAATCAGGTGAGGACACCGCTGCTCGTGGTCCAAGAACTAAAAAACAAAAGGCTATAGGTAGGATAACAGGGATCCTAAGGCGGCGTTTACACGGATTTGCTGTGACGACAAAAAATGCAATTTTTAAAACTGTTCTTGTGGAATCAATGTGAAATATATTACATGTGTGCTACCTCCATTGATTGTGATTGTGCCAGCTTCACTGCCTGGGGCATACATCAAATTCCATAATTTCCCTTATCACGCACACTAGATCACACTTTTTGCATGTTGTCGTAGCTTTGTCGGAGGGTTTGTTCTACGCGGCCTTGCTAGCGAGGCCGCGTAGAACAAACCCTCCAACAAAGCTACGACCACAAGAAAAATACATTATCTGTTGTGCATTACTGCGTAATCTATAAAAATTAATTATTGTTCCATGTAATGGGGTCGATCAAATAATGATCAATTGAGGCGTCCGATCTATCTACTTATTGGTTTTCACCCAAAAACATGGTTGACAAAATCACAATTTTTGTCGTCACAAAGAATCCGTGTAAACACCGCCTAAGGAAAAAAAAATTGGACGTGAAGTTAGGTAATGACAACAAAGAATGGAAAAACAAAAAGGGGGTGACATGGGGAAATCAACTAAAGCTGATCTACCAAAACGTGAGATCAGCGCGAAATAAACACGAACAAATACAAGAAATGCTGAGAAGTGAATGCTATGATGTTGTCATTTCGGGAGAAGCTAATGTAAGAATGCGACTAGAGACAACGGAGATGTCTGGGTATGATCTCACACTCATACCCAAACCCAAAAACAATAATGGGGGTTTCCTTGTATATAAAAAGATCTATCTCGGCATACATGCAGGGATCCATCACAGAGAGGGGTTTAGAGAGTAATACAGTCTCAATGACAATATCAACACTGGCAGGGAAAGTGGATATTGTAGGACTGTATTTACTAGATCAAGGAAGGCTTCAAAGAGACAAAGAGCAAAAGGAATCAAATGCCAAAATTCTGGAGGCAATATCAGAGCAAATAATAGGCAATCGAAGCTCGGGTAGAGATACCATTGTTGTTGGTGATTTCAATGCGTCGCTAGGACCTGAACTATTAGGGAGAGGTAGGTGTAGTGAGACTGTTAACAGCACGGGGAGATTAGTGAAAGGATGGCTGGATGCTACAGACATGTCAGTTTTAGATGACACTAACAGACAATGGTGGACCTTCGAGTCAGGCAGGACAAAAACAAGGATCAATTACTGCATGATCGATAATCAGGCCACAACAGTGTCTGCAGATATGAAAAATCTTGGACATGGGAGAAGCCCCCTGATATCGGATCATAGTGCACTGGACGTTGATATCACGATAGAATCAAGCGGTGGGGGATTAAGGGAGAATCAAAGGCACCAAGATGGTCAGTCAGAGGAAAAGATAAATTGACAAAATTTCTATCAGAAATCAAGAAAATCCTGGAACACAAAACAGCTCCGGACAGCTACTCTGCCCTGCTTGATTTCTTGCAGCAATGGGCGGAGCAGTGGTTCGGAGTGAGGCAAGGGAACATGAAAGAGTCAAAGCACATCAAACAGATAAGAGAAACAAAGCGGATTTTGACCAGGAAACGCAGAGCGCTGCACGAGGGGAGAATAGGGTTGACGGAGTACAGAAATGCACGGAAAGCTGGATTGCAGAATATAAGACAGATTGAAAGATCAGCGAGAGAAGAACAGAAGGATAGGGTGTTAGAGAATGAGCTAAAATACGGAATTGAACACACAAATCTGTATAAGCTGGCAGCGAAACTACGCGACTCAGATGTCAAATATCCGATGCTCAAGAACGGGTCAAGAGAGTGCAAGGACGATGAGGAATTGAAACAAGTGTTAGTGGAATTCTGGCAACGAATACAATCTCCAAATATAGAAAAAACCAGCTTCGACACAGATCGCGGGATGAAAGGGGTGATAGATAGAAATCTATCTGAACAAATGGACATGGAAATATCACAGCTCGAGACATTGGAGGCGTGCAGAAAAATGAAGCTGGGGAAGTTGGCAGGCACAACGGGAATATCTCATGAGATGATCAGAATGCCTGGGAGACACCTGCTGGCAGCCCTGACAAATCAAATGAATCGGTGGTTCGACGGTCAGGAGGCTATCCTGAACAAAGCGAAAACATGCAAACTCGTCCTACTGCATAAAAAGGGATCGAAGTCGGATGTGAACAACTATCGGACGGTGGGAATTCAGTGCAATATACTCAAGCTATATTGCTTAATCTTGAATAAGCGGCTAATGAATGCATTCGAAGTAAGCAATGCTTTCGGAGATATGCAGGCTGGCTTTAGAGCGAACAGAAGAACAACTGACAACCACGTGCTACTGCAGGGCTGCCTAGCAGAGACAAACAAATTGTCAGCCTGCTTCGTGGATGCAGTCAAAGCCTTCGATAGAGTGAACAGGGATTGCTTGTGGGTCAAACTGAGGGACTATGGGTACAGCAAGAAACTATGTACGGCCATAAAAGGCACGTACACAGGTCAGCAATGCTACTTGCAATGCTACAGAAAACTTAGACTATCCACTAGGGGTACGCCAGGGGTGCTGCCTAAGCCCCACGCTATATGTCCTGTACATGGCGGACTTGTGGACCAAACTGGAACGACTAGGGATAGGAGCAAAATTAGGGGGTAGAAAAATACCAGCAGGCTTTTTTGTGGATGACGTCATACTGATGGCAAACACCGATCAAGATCTGCAATGCGCAATGGACACGTTCACGGACTGGAGCTACAAGTGGGGAGTTGGGATAAGCGAACAGAAAAGTATGGTGATGCATTTCAGGAGAAAAGCAGATCCATACAGGAACTGGGAATTGGGGATAGGTCAAGATGGGAACAAACAAGTTATCAAAGAATGTGATGAAACGAAATATCTGGGGATAAAGCTGAGTAGCGGACGAGACCCTTTTCAGGCGCAAAAAACAGCTACATGGAAAAGCTTACAAAAGGCAGATTCCTGGCTAAGAAAGTTGGAAAACACAGCAGACGGCAAATTTGGGCGTTGAACATTTTGGCATATGTTGCAAGTACAGTGATGTACGGCAGTGAAATAACGGGAATATCAAAAACGGCGCTGAAACAAATGACAGCCTTACAATAAGGGCTGTACTGAAGACTGGGTGGGGTGGGGAGAAATATTTCAAATAAGCTGTTAGGGATGGACTGGGACATCAGAACCATGGAATGCTGGTATAAGTATAATGTGATCAGATATAACGATTATCTGGAATCAAACAAAGACTCAGAAACAACCAAATTAGCAGCAAGAATATGGGGCGTACAAAGTCAAAGGGGGAACACGGGTTCAATGCGGTAAAATTCACCACGGGGCCGGGCGATGGGAGCAAAGAGAGAGGTAGGCTTAGAAAACTCACAAAACTGTCACAAAAATGAAATACTATCCGCATGCAAACACTACGGCTGGGAAGTTGGTTCGCAATCTAGGACAACAGGACATCGAAGTGTGCAAAAAGAAAATCAAGTTTTAGACAAGATAACACCATTACCACCAGAAACACTACAAACAAATGAACACGCATGGTTTGCGGGAAGACATGGGTGGCTTCCAAAAATACAACTATTACGCTTTAGGCACAACAACACTAGGCAATGGATTAACTGTCCATTATGCGAAGCACTAGGGTGGTCATTTTGGATGACACTTTCCCATTACTTGGGACAGTGCCAACATCCTACAGTGACACTCTGGCGCAAAGCTTGGGTGAGGTCGCTCAGTGAAGACTGCTGCAGCAAACGGTGTGGAGAGGTGCTCTCTACACCCGAGGCAGCGGCGGCTTTGAATTCACAACAAAATCCCCATAATATTGAGAGACAGATTCCTAGTAATGTGTTTGATGCTGCAGTGTGCACAAAATGTGTATCCGAGCATCGGAACATCTGGAGATACTGTCTGGTGTCCTTGCTGGGGAGGCAGAACGCTGTGACAGTTTATCGTTCGCGAGCGGGACGCCGCACCAGCGAGGATAAGCCAGCAGATCTCAGCCACCATGGAAATGTACAAAGATGTAGCAATATTCTGTAGATACACTTAGAAGGATACAAGTTTTGCAACACAATTTCCATGATTTGATCAATGTTGTCATGATGTGGTTTGAAACAGACAATGACGGGTAAACTTAGGAGATCTCCTGTAAATGATGTTCAATGAGTGTGTATAAAGTCTGCAAACCATGCAAATCGGATTTCTTTTGGCAAATTTTTGGAAATTTTGGAAAGACGCAAACCAGCAAGAGTACAAACAAAATCAAGGAAAACAATCTTTTACAATACTTTGTGTGGACAGATGACCTTCTCTCTTTTTTTTCATGGACAATCCAAGTACACAAAATTCTGGAAAAGTAGGGAATGTATCGGAAAATGGAAAGAAACAAAGGTTAAGGAGTATGCGGACAAGGTTCAATTTTCATGTATGATTCATCTCTTGTGAATGTATCTCTCTTTTTTACTTTTTCGTGTTTTAAAAACATGCAATCATTATGTTGCTCAATGTTTTTATATGAGCAGTTCAAACCCTGGTCGTGGGGTTCTAGAGTGTTTATTTTGGTGCTATTGGCAATGTTGTCTGCCGCATTCCTTTTTATTACTTAGGACGTTTTAGACTCTTACAGTTTTCAACTTTCATCTCCACCGTTCTCAAGTTCAAATAAAGTTACTTTAGATATCGCCTGTTGTTGGTAAACATATGCTTATGCGTCGTACAAAACTCACCGTTGTAAGGCCGCAATGTAGGAGTAATCAATGGGTGTACAATGTGTGTTGTGTTATTTACTTGCATTAGACTCTAGAGGTCTGAGCCGAGTAAACTTTATTTGATTTGATTTGATCTTTCTAGCACTCTAGCGCGCACATTCACGAATTTATTCATGTAATCAACAAAAATGAGACTACTGAGGTAAAAATTTGGCATATAATCATACCCCAATACATTCAATTTGAACACAATGAAAATTGTTCATTTGAAAAAAGAATCGTTCAGTTCATACAGCGCAAATAATGTTTTATTGCTTTCTGATCGCAAATGTTTTCTTTAAGTGAACAAAAACGGAAATACAATTTGAATCCATTGATTCATGGGTTTGCAAGTTCGACGGTTCATCGTTCTCTGCTTCTGATCAGTTAGACGCATACGATGAACCGTTGGACGAAAAAAAATTTCATCCACTCACACCGCTTCGTCCATTTTTACGGCGAGTTTCTATTATCCACGGACGATCACCTTGAAACTATGCTGGCGCCATTTTGGCGCCCTTTTAGGGCAGGGCGCCAGGCGCCAAGGGCGCCACAGAAAAAGGGCGCCAAGCGCCAAAGGCGCCATGGCGCCTTTCAGAAAGTGGGCGCCGCAGAAAAAGGGCGCCAAGCGCCAATGGCGCCATGACGCGGCGCCCTTTGGCGTCCTCAAATGGCGCCAGCGCAATGGCGCCATTCCATCACTACATACACATCATGTATCTACTGTCGCTGCTTTAGGCTAATATTCTTTTGTATTTTAATTTTCGTCATGCAACAGGGGGAGTTATTCAAGAGGGGGGAGTTATTCGAGGGGGGGGGGGTATGTTTTCCTCGCTTCGCCAACAGGGGGGAGTTATTCGAGGGGGGATCTTATTCGTGGATTTGCGGTAGGTAGGCATTTATATAGGTAAGGTAGGTTTTTCAACGCATAGAAAGGAAAAAGAGCAGAAAAAAGCTAATAATAGATACTTTACGTTTACATAATTATGCTTTGTAAAAGGTCGGTACTTTTAACAGTGTTGTGTTGTCAGTTTTTTTCCATTTGCACCAGGGTTGGCAAAATCTCGGAAAAAAATAAAAATAAAATAAAAATAAAATGGAAAATTTAAGAATAAAATAAAATAAAATAAAATGGAAAATTTTAGAATAAAAATAAAAATTGTATAAAAATTTGAATTTTTGTAAAATTTTTGTAAAATTGTAAAAAAATTCGTATTTTTGTAAAATTGTATAAAAATTCATATATTTTTTGTAAAATTTTATCTCATTGCTTGAGTCTCTACCTGTTTATTCATAAATCTGGGAACAGTCCCAAAGTTTGTAAAGTGTCAAATGTCATGGAAAGTGTCAATTGTCATGACAAATGTTAAGTAAACTGTCAATTGGCATGACAAATATAAACTAAATTGTCAATTGTCAAGCAAATTGTATCCAAATCTTATGTTTTATTTTTAAATCTTATGTTTTGTATCCAAATTATGTTGTTGTTGAATCCAAATCTTATGTGAACATTTGGAAACAAAAACATAAGATTTGGATACAAGACACACCATGGATACAAAAACACAAGATACGGATACACAATTTACACTTTGCATGACATTTGTCATGACAATTGCCACTTTGCTTGAAATTTGACATGACACTTGATATTTTGCATGACAATTGACACATGGCATGACATTTTACAAATGTGCCCAGCACACTCCAGTAGTCCTACTGACAATAATTGTAACTTTACACTTACAGCTAGCTAACAATACCTACTGCATGCAACTTTTGAAAAGTAAAGGAAAAATTTGTCACAGGTTTTTCATGTACAGGTCTAATTATAACATTTTTCTGTCCTTGCATGCATGATTTCGATTTTTTGTAAAATTTTTGTACAATTTTTGTAAAATTTTTGTAAAATGGTGTCATTTTATTTTATTAATGACTTTTGGGAATAAAATAAAATAAAATAAAATGAAACAAGAATAAAATAAAAATAAAATAAAATTTTTATACAATTTTTATACAATTTTACTAAAATGAATTTTTATAAAACCAACCCTGATTTGCACATGTAAAAAGATTCGCAAGCAAAGCAGCATGCGGATAAACTCAGGTGTCTGCTCACATTTAAGTAAATTATGTCTGTACAGCAGAGTTGGAAAAACGTATTTACGTTTACCCGAAATACCCGGTTATTCGGGTATTTATACTTATGTTTACGTTTACGTTTTACAAAAATACCGTTACGTTTTGTTACATTTTCCTGACCAAAGTACTCGGGTACTAGAGAAAACGTAAAAAACTTGTAATCATTCGCACGTGCACATGTTCAAATGGGCCGCACCACCTGCAGTCAACAATATTCTTATGTTTTTGCATAAAAGTAACTTGTATAGGTACATACAAAAAGCGGTGTATAAAAAAAGTGAATCACGCTTGCAATTAATACACATGGAATACTTGGTACATATTCATGAATGTGTTCAAATGCTGAACACATAACCCTTTTTGTTTATTTGTGGAGTCTTGCGTTTATAATTTTTTTGTGATGAATTCCGACGACGCCACTTGCAACAACTATGAGTAGCACACGTTTTGAAACTGGCAGAGCGAGTGCAGCTCTGGTGCCAATCCCAGACTCTGTAGGATGCCCTGTAAAATGTAAAATTTCATGCAAATGTCAATACTCATGTTATATGCCCAGCAAAATGGCAACGATTTGCCACCTTCCAGGGCATTTTGCATGACTTTAGACACTTTGCACGCCATTTGACATTTTTAAGGCATTTCACAGGGTCTGGGACACCCCTAGAATTACCAGCGTAGTTGGACTTGGCCACACTTACAACGGAAAGTGGTGCAGATGGAGCGATTGACCCATCTAAAGGTGAAAATAATGGTATTTCCCAAATCACAATGGCAAATACTGTGTGTAAAAATTTTTACGTTTACGTTTTTTTTACGTATTCCTTGGTATTTTAAAAATACCTTACGTTTTAGTATTTATACTTTTGATTTGGAAAAGGTATTTACGTTTACGTTTACGTTTTCCAAAAATACCAGTATTTGCACAACTCTGCTGTAAATACAGTCATTTTGATGGGAAAAAACAGAATCTAATTGAAGTCTGTTGGACAACTTTCTGTTTACTTCCAACTTATCAATGAGTTTTCCATTCCACTATCAGCACACTATTTACGATACATTTAACAAACCGCTTGTAATGTAATCTCGAATCCCCCCCCCCCAGTGTAGCAGTTTATCAACTTGAATGTAATACAAATTTGTCGGACTGCCCCCTCTGACGTCTTCCCCGCTGCAGAAAAATTCGTGCAAAAAGGGAAAAAATTCCGAAAGTTGTTGCACACGATTCACCGAAAGTGGGGGAGATGTGATTTTATGGGAAAAATTTCATTAATTCATTGGTCATTTATTCAGATGAAATATGGTAGATACCATTGTGAGGTTTGCGTCAGTACAGAATATTCAGCACCATACTGCTGTATTTCCCTGTATGTGAATTACCCCTTTTTCTCTATGTTATTTTGAACCCGTTTTTGACTGAACCCTAGGGTTGCGAACCCGACCCGACCCGACCCGACCCGACCCGAACCCGATACCCGATACCCGCACACTTTTTGGAACCGAAACTCGATACCCGAACCTGAACCCGAAACCCGACCTCAATACCCGAACCCGCACTCAATACCTGAAAATACCCACAAAAATGTCTCACAGTTCAATCTTTCAAGCAGTTTGAAGCATTGTGAATACAACTTCCAGTTGTTTGGTGTAGTAGTTATTTAGACACTTCTAATTGGTTTGTTTCTATTAGTTCAGATCTGAGTTTATTATGTACTGCATGTTTTCATTCACATTTGAAAAAATTTGATCAAGTTGAAGTTGTAGCTGCCTTTTCCTTGGCCAACATGGCTGCCAGATATCTGGGTGCACTTGACTCCTGTTTTCTCCTGAAAGTGTGGTCAGTTGTACTGGTTCTGTGAGGTCGACAGTCAGACTGGGTGCACTGCGAGCCATGGTGCCAAAGCAATTTTAAAAAAGTCATTTGCTCAACTGCAGAATGTCCACACAGTTGAGTTTTCAATTGAATTGTAATCAGGCAATCAGAATTCATTGCCTGAGTCCACCAACAGTTGCACTTATTTGGGATCCTGTGAAGGCTACTGGAATACTGCCAAAATTCACTATAATGTTTCAAGCACTGTTGAAATTATTGGTGGGTTTAGTATATATATATATATATATATATATATATATATATATATATATATATATATATATATATATATATATATATATATATATATATATATATAGGTATTCTAGTAATATGCATCACTATGTTTGGAGGCCTCAGCCACCATGGTGAGATGGTATCCCCCAACAAATGGAGGTATGTTGTATATCATCATTCAATGTTTATGCTTCTTTCTTGAGAAAGATGATGTTTTTGGAAAAACTGCTGCATTTCCATGTGTATTTGCACTCAGTTGCACCTTGTGATAGATACCCCAGGGGTCTGGTAGGGGGGGGGGGTTGGAGGGGGGTGGGGGGTTACCCCCCCCCCCGCCCAAATGCTCCAGCTATCTATCTATCCTGGAGGCCGCTCAGCTATCTATCTATCCTGAAGCGAAATTTTTGGCTACTATCCCCTGAACCCCCCCCCCAAATCGCCAGCCATCTATCTATCCTGGAGTGATTTTTGAGAAATTTACTCTAATTTACACTCATATTGCTACTTTTCATACCTATTTATATATTTTCACTGTCAAAATCATCAATGTGTATGTCTTATCACACATTTTCAGCTATTTTTGGCTATTTATGTGCTTATGTATCTATTTGTACCTACTCTTAACCTATTTTTAGCTATGTTTCACCTATTTTTAGCAATTTTTCCCCTTTTTTAGCTTCTAAACATCAAAATAGCCTATATATTGAACCCCCTGCCAAAACAACCCCAACCCCCCCCCCCCCCCCAAAAAAAAAAAAAAAATTTTTCTCAGCTATCTATCCCTCCGGAGGAGCGATTTACTATCTACTGGTATCTGAACCCCAGCGGTGGTCAAAATCTACAAGACCCCTGAGATACACTACACCATGCTGTATTTTTGCTGTTTAATCCAATACCAGATGATTTTATTACCTGATACCCAACAATTCTATTACCCGATACCTGACAATTCTATTACCCGATACCCAACATTTTGACCTGAAAACCCGACCCGATACCTGACGTCAATACCCGAACCCGAACCCGATACCCGCAAAATTTTTGGAACCGATACCCAATACCCGACCCGAACATTTTTGGACCCGATACCCGATACCTGAACCCGGAAATTTTGAAATTCCCAACCCTACGAACCCCCCTCAAAAAACTCTTTCTAAGCGAGGTCTAGCACCCATTGTTTTGTAAATATAAAGGGCTGCCAAACTGTGGCTGAAAGAGTGAATAATTTAAAATGTTAATATTTACAGAGAAATATTCATGAATACAGATGACAGTTTCTGGGCCTCAAAATTATCATATTTTGAACTTATCGACTTTTAGAATTCGATGCCTCAATTGCATTACTGAAATTAACAGTCACGATATATCAGGTAGCTCGGGTCTGGTCTCAGTGCAAACATGATTCTGCAGATTGTTTGAGTTTCAATGCAAATACTCCCTATGTCCTTGATGTATCGATTACACGTATAAATGTTTGACGACTAGCGAGATTCTCTGTGACCTTTGGCCCTTTCTACACTTTCACACATAAATTACTTTTCTGAAAATGGCTTATGAAATCAATGGAAAATCAATGGAAATTCACCAGCTGGATGCAAAGTTCGAGTTGTTGTTCGTTGCAGAGTTGTTAGAAGTTCCAAACTTTTTCAAAGTACCTATGCATATAAGCATAAAGTATTTTGTTTTTACTCACCCCCTGAGCGTAACGTAAAAACTCAGGGGCGCTGGGGGGAAAAAGGGTCGATTTAAGATTATGGTATGCATCGATGGGTAACGATGGCAAACCTCCCAGAAAAAAGTATTTAAATTTTTAAGTGTTTTTTCTAAAATGAATTTTCGAATTTTCGAATTTTTTCCCAAATTAATTTTCGAATTTCGAATTTAATTTTCGAATTTTCGAATTTTCGAATCTTTTTTGGCAATTTTCGAATTTTTTTAGAAAAGTATTGAATTTGAAGCTTAAAACACAGTATTTGGACTGTTTTCATGTTTGGAGCCCCTTTTAACCTTAATTTCACTGTAAATGAAGCATGACATGACAGTTTCACTTCACTTTAACATGACAAATGGTAGAAACAATTACCGTATTTCCACGAATTACCCCTGGGGAGTATATTTTTCAGAGTGGAAATTTTGAGGGGGTTAAATGAGGGGGGGCACCATTTGGGGCTGAATGCCTTCCAAAAACGTTTGTGTGAAAGTCCCTCGGAAGACCCGCGAGCGATTTTTTGGATGAACCGGCATTTGTATACGCGGAAGTAGAGCGCCGCGGTTCTTTGTTCGGGCGGCTCCGTGCACTCCTAAACGGTATTGATGGCGTCCACGCTGCGCCATCGACGCCATTTCAATGTTTTTCTAATGTATTTTTTCATTACATGAAACTTTTTCAGACCCACCGCATATCAATTGTCGCTTTATTCAGCACGCTGAACTTAAGACTGCGTTTTGTAGCCTTGAATTACCTGAAAAATTTGAAAACTATTTTCGAATTTTCGAATTTTCGAATTTTTTAAAAAATAAATCGATTTTTAAGTGTTATTTCCAGGGGTGAAATAAAAATTCGAAAATTATGAAAAAATTCGAAAATATTTTCGAATTTTCGAATCTTTTTTTGCCATCGTTATCGATGGGGCGGAGTGCGGCTGCGCTCTGAAGTGGTGATCAAGCGCCGGATCAAGACTTGATTCCGTATAATCCGCCTGCGGCGTGAGTTTTGCGCACAATGGCCCTACACACACTAGTTTTCACCGTGACTGATGTGAAAACTGAAATGGCCACATAGCCACATCCAGCCTACTCTGTTTGTATGCTATAGGTGTTTTAGTTTTCAAATTTTCAAAGCTTGACTTTCATTAATTTAAATTCTAATTTAAATTAAATTAAATCATTCAACCATGTTCGTTAATTTGCATTTGAAAAAATTTCAGTTTTCACACGAAGTGACGGTGAAAACTAGTGTGTGTAGGCACATTATGTATGAAAAACCTGGGTGACAGATAAATGCATTCGGAAACATTCCCAAATGTAAATATCATGCAGGATCGGATGGATTAATTATAACTTATAATTCTTCACAATTTTATAACTTGAAAAAATGTAACTCAGGGGGGTGTAAAAGTGAGCAAAATTATTTTTAATTCCTGGAAAATGTATAAGGACCCCCCACAATAATGCCCGGACGTTACACAAGTTTTTATAAAAGGTCGTTGAAAAGTGCCTCAATTTTGTATAACACATGGGCTGTTTACACGAAGAAATACTGTACTCACCTTAAAACCCTGCTGGCGCCATTTTGGTGCCATTTTGGGGCTGGGTGCCAGGCGCCAGAGGCACCACGGAAAAACAGCGTCATGCGTCAAGGGTGCCACGGCGCGGTGCCCTTTGGCTCCCTCAAATGGCGTCATTCCATCACTACTCATGAGTACGGGAAAAAAATATTTTACACTTTCTGTACTCGTGGTCAGGGTTGGCAAAATCTCAGAAAAGAATAAAAATAAAATAAAAATAAAATGGAAAATTGAAGAATAAAATAAAATAAAATAAAATGGAGAATTTCAAAATAAAAATAAAAATTGTATAAAAATTCAAATTTTTGTAAAATTTTTGTAAAATTGTATACAAATTCATATTTTTGTAAAAATTGTATAAAAATTCATATTTTTTGTAAAAAAAAATTTCTGTTGTTCATAGTTCAACCTGTTCATTCACGGAGCTGGGGCAGTCCCAAGCCATGTAAAGTGTCAAAATGTCATATGAAATGGAATATAAAGTGTCAATTTTCATGAAAATGTTAAGTAAAGTGTCAATTGCCATGACAAATATAAATTAAAGTGGAAACTGTAAAGCAAATTGTATCCTAATCTTATCTTTTGTATCCAAATCTTGTTGTTTTTGTAACCAAATCTTATGTGAACATTTGGATACAAAAACATAAGATTTGGATACCAAAATATAAGGTTTGGATACCAAAACATAAGATTCAGATACACAATTTACACTCTGCATGACATTTGTCATGACAATTATACTTTGCTTGACATTTGAGATGCCAATTGACTCTTTACTACATTTGTCATGACAATTGACACTTTGCATGATGTTTTACAAATGCACCCAGCACACTCCAGTAATCCTTCTACTGAAAATGCAAACCATTCTTATTGATAATTGTAACTAAACACTTGCAACTAGCTAACAATACCTACTGCATGCAACTTTTGCAAAGTAATGGAAAAATTTGGCACACGTTTTTCATGTTTAGGTCTAATTATCACATTTTTCTGACCTTGCATGCAAGATTCTGATTTTTTGTAAAATTTCTGTAAAATTTTTGTAAAATTTTTGTATAATGGTCCATTTTATTATTTTATTATTATTTTGGAATAAAATAAAATAAAATAAAATGAAACAAGAATAAAATTAAAATAAAATACATTTTTATACAATTTTTATACAATTTGTATACAAATGATTTTTATAAAACCAACCCCGCTCGTGGTGAGCAAAAAAGGATTTTACATATACATATACTTTAAAAAAGTTCAGTAATTTTAATGACTCCGAGTCAAATAGGTAATACTTATCGCTTTTCGCGTATTTTGCTGTCAGCGGTATCGGGTGGGCGCGCCAGCGCCATCCCTCGCTGCCGAGGGAGAGCGCAATGTTCTTATTTGTTGTGTTTTTTTACTATTTGCAGTCGACGCTTGACAAACAGCCGCGGTTATTAATAAATGAAATTGTGTGAGAGTATTAAGCGCGCTCAAATTTACATTGGTATCCTATTCACAAATTGCCAAACTTTTGAATAAAAAGGTCCCCTCGCTAACTTTCGCATGCAAAACTCCCTTGGATAAAACAAACTCTTAGAAGCGCTTTCTCGTTAATGCACCCCGAACACAGAAAAAAGCGTTCGAAGTCAACAGACTTAACTACCGTATTTGCTCGAAATACCCCCTGGGGGTGATTTTTTCGACTTGAGAATTTTGAGGGGGATATTACGAGACGAAGGGTATTTTGTGGGGGGGGGAGGTATTTCCAGGAAAGACGGTATACAATTATGATGGTATACGGTGGTTTTCGGCGCTGTTATTCACGTTCTTTTTTAAATGTTTTCGTTTGTTTGCTCATGCAATCATGGTCATGCTCTTTTGCCATTTTACCGGGCATTTTACGTGACAATTGACGTTTTACACGGTCTGGGACTGCGACCAGGGGATTAATCCAATGGTTTACTATACATACATTAATATTTTGAAACCTGGATATGTTAGCCGAGCTTTCAAATCAAACATATGACCATCCGGGAAAACCAAGAATTCATGCATTCAACCACGCCAATTCTTTACGCCATGCATCACTTTCACTGTGGCAGTTTGATTCAAAATTGCATGGAATAAAATCAGAATTGTAGGAAAATTGAAGCCTTCACTATTCTTCATTGGATAGGTAGTGGAAGCAGTTGTTAAAACGTATTAAGGTTTGCTCGACAATTACGGAAAATCGAGTACTGCGTAAATACGTTTACATTTCCTCCAGAAAAAAATACCTGTACTCACTCGCGTACTTTTTGAAAGTACGTGAGTACAGAAAACGTAATTGTGAAAATATTTTGGGGTGAATAAAAGGTAAAAACCACTCAAAAGAAATGAAAAGGCTGCAAAAATGGCAGCGGAAATGTTAGAAGTTGCGATAGGTGGGAAATGCGACGACTCTGGCTTTTACTTTTACCCATTTTTATGTCTTCCTGTGTACAAAATCGAAAACAATTTTTACTTTTACGTTTTCCCCAAGTAGAATTACTTGTATTTATGTTTACTCGCCTTTTATGCATACATTTTTTTACTTTACGTTTTCCGTACTCAGGGGAGAGTATCAATAAAATACTGAACATTTGCGTTTACTTTCAAAAAGTCAGTACTTTTAACAACTGTGGTAGGTAGTGGAATCAGTTGTAAAAACACTGCCATTTTATGAACGTGTGAATGTAAAAATAAATACCTTTTTTAAATTTTGAGTATTCATACCGAAACATTGTATAATTTTACAATACCTGGGAAAGCTTATAATAAGGCAAACCAAAATGGTTTTCAGTTCTGCAACTACCAACATGTGGCTTTTTTCTGGGCTATGAATAAAGATACAAAAACTGAAATAATATTCTCAATTCCGTTCCCAATTTGTGGACCCAGTTTTCAAATGTTTCATATGGAAGTTCTTCTTACTTAAACATTTATCTCTCGAAGAAGAGTAAAAAAATGAAATCAAAAGGTAGGAAATGCGTTTCAAAGCACTCCAGAGAATAATCTAAGTATAAGTTTGGTGATATTTTAGGTAACATACCGCTTCAAACGTTACTTCTGTTCCATAACCGAATGCATATCAGTTCTAGAAATAAAACAAATTGCTTTCAAACACAAACACTTTTCTCAGCTCAGCGCACAAGTGTTCATATATTCACTACAGTGAAGAATATTTGAGACTGTGCACGCTGCATGATTTATTATTTATGTTATAATGTAGTAAATAATATCCAGCCGTAATGTGCTCCTACATACAGGGTGGGGCAATTTAGACCTACGCTCTACATTTCAAATAACTTGTCACTGGGAGGTCGGATTGACGTGAAATTTCAAGTCCACATTAACAACTAAATAGAAAAGGATTCCTTAAATTATGGCTGCGATAGCTCTACTCGTTCTCAAGTTATTTATGCAAACACAAAAGTTTTCGCTTTAGTGCCACCTAGTGATGGAAAAGCGCCAGAAAAAAGGGCGCCAGGCGCCAATGGCGCCATGGCGCCATTCGGAAACTGGGCGCCAAGCGCCAAAGGCGCCACAGAAAAAGGGCGCCAGGCGCCAAGGGCGCCATGGCGCCATTCGGAAAGTGGGCGCCAGGCGCCAAGGGCGCCACGGAAAGAGGGCGCCATGGCGCCATTTGAAAATTAGGGTGCCAGGCGCCAAGGGCGCCACGATAAATAAGTGTGTATGATACCCTGCGTGTGCTAAAATGGTTCTCCAACACTATATTTCACACAATCACTTCTTTAATTATGTTCTCTAGCATGTAATCAACAAAAACGAAACTAGCAACAAAATTTTTGCATAAAATCATATTTACTCACGCGTGAATTTTAATTCAAACACAATGAAAATTGTCGCAAAGCATTCACCTCAAATAGATTTTTTGCAATGGATGTTTTTTGAAGTGGATAAAAACGGAATTAAAACGATTTGAATCCGTTGATTGACAAGTTTGTAGGTTGCACGGCCCATCATTCCAGCCAAAGTGTCTGGAAAACCATTGGACGAACGATTTCAATCCACTGGCACCACGTGTATTTTTCCAGCGAATTTCGATTATCCACGGACGCGCTTTTTTCTTTTTTTATCGTTTTCGCAGCGCTCACCTTGAAATCCTGCTGGCGCCATTTTGGCGCCCTTTTGAAGCAGGGCGCCAGGCGCCAAGGGCGCCACGGAAAAAGGGCGCCAAGCGCCAAGGGCGCCATGGCGCCTTTCAGAAAGTGGGCGCCAGGCGCCAAGGGCGCCACAGCAAAAGGGCGCCAAGCGCCAATGGCGCCATGGCGCGGCGCCCTTTGGCGCCCTCAAAAGGCGCCAGCGCCATGGCGCCATTCCATCACTAGTGCCACCTTGCTTTACAATCAATTATGCAAGCGTTTGCAGATTTTCTTATTGGTAATGCGGAATAGTGCTGCGCGAGTACGCATTTTGGCATGCCACTGCGAATAAAAAGAGAGAAAAAAAAACTGAAAAAAACAATCCCAATCCCGATCCGGGTCCCGAAAAGTGGATCCCGTTTGAAACCTATCACGGGGTGGTGGTAAAGTGACAATTACGCGTTTGCATGAATAACTTGAGAAAGAGTAGAGCTATCGCAGCTATATTTTCTGGGTTCCTTTCCTATTTAGTTGTTAATGTTGACCTAAGGTTTGACGTTAATCCGACCACCCAGTGACAAGTTATTCAAAATTGCCCCACCCTGTAGGTCCACATCACACTCAATGAAACATCACATTCAATGTATTAGCCTTCTCCTATAACCTGAAATCAGCGCTATTCCATGCCCAACTTCACTTGAAGTCATGAATGTTCGACAAAAGGCGATATACAAAATGAGTCGACATAAAAATGAATTATTATGGCTGAAATCACCACTTATAATGCTATACCATGGACCCACAGGCAGTCTATTACTATAAATCTATTTCATCATAACGTACTGCTACTTGTCAGGTAGTATACTCATAACAACTAGGACCGCTGTTTTTCAAAGGTCTTTAAATAAAAACACTTTGTTTGTTTTTTAAAACACGGACATTGAAACCGTTTTATTAAAAACCTCAGCCAAATTTTTTTGCACTTACACACTAGGTATTTTTGTTACGCCAAATCTTTTAGCACCAGCACTTTCGGGCTATTTACACAGGTCCCGGCCGGGGACCGGGACCCGGCAAAAAATAATTTTTTTCAAAAATGAATAATTGGTGTGTATGGGTTGTTTGCATGTTAATTAGGTGAATTATCACCAAATTAGCATGCACAAAATTTTTGCGAGATGGTGACATGCGCTGATGCAAATTTTTTTTTGGGGGTGTATAGTTTTTTCGATTTGTCTCATATGTGGCATGTGCGTACTCCTTCGTTTACTGAGTACACATGCCAAAATTCAGACAAATCGAAAAAAACTATACACCCCCCAAAAAAAATTTGCATCAGCGCATGTCACCGTCTCGCAAAAATTTTGTGCATGCTAATTTGGTGATAATTCACCTAATTAACATGCAAACAACCCATACACGCCAATTATTCATTTTTGAAAAAAAATATTTTTTGCCGGGTCCCGGAGCCGCACTTTCGCAATTTCACATAACATTACCATTATTGGTTGTTTTCATTGGTTTTGAGGCATTTTTAGTGTGAAAAATTCCATTTGTTCATGCTATTGTGTAATAATAAGTTGTGATATGTTGGTGTAGTATAAAATATCCAGCCAATGTGCTCACACATACTTATACATTTTGACAGTGAAGTATTTTCTTTTCACTCACACCTGAGTACAGAAAACGTAAAGTATTTTTTTTTACTTTTGCACTACGTAAAGGTGATTAGAAAAACTGTTTCTTAGTGGAGAACGTAAAAGCGAATAGGTATTTCCCTCGCGGAAAACGTAAAAGTGAGTATTTTTCAATTTTCACTCTGGATTATTTCAAAGTAAACATAACATAAGTAAATCACTGAAAAGTTTAAAATATCTCTGCGAAACGTGCACAATTTTTGTTCATGCTTTTCTCACTTTTTTGTCCTTGCTTTAACTCCCCATGAAATCGTATTCTGTACTTTTAAGAAGTACGCATAAAGGCGAGTATTTTTCAGGTAAAAAAAATGTTCCCACTGGAAGAATAAAAGTAACGGATTTCCGACAATTATTCAGTACTACATAAAACAACTAATATTGTATGAATCAGCCCAATTTTTGCTTGCGTCATCTGTTTCTATCTACCGTATTTCATCGAAATACCCCCAGATGGTTGACATTTACCAGCGAATTTACTCAGACGTATAATTTTTGACATCCACGTTCTCTTTACACAGGGGGCGTATATCGAGGGGGTTATTATTTCCTCAGCTCACTCAGATCACACATGGGGGGGGGGGGGGGGGTGTTTATTCAAAAGGGATTTCGAGGAAATGCTGTACGTACATTTCACATCACACAGTTCTATTCATACATCAAAAAAGAATATTTGCGTCCCCAATACAAATTCAAATGCGGTGTTTTCGGGTTATCATTTCTCAGTTCACTCAGACCTGGGGGGTAAATTCAAGGGGGGCTTTTTCGAGGAAATACTGTAACACTTATTTCCACGCATTTCCGTTTATTCCCATCACCGGCGGGTGTTTTCAAGTGATACCGTATTTCTTCTATTAGAAACACCCCCGTTCTATTTTTTCGTTAACTTTTTTTCCCTGCTGTTCTATTGGAAGCTACCGTTTTAAATATTTCACCACTTTTTTCACACATTAATTGTTTTAAGTTCAATGAAACTTCAGCAACATTTTACATCAGAGTATCAATTGAAATTACATTTCTATTTTTGCATGCTTTGAACGTTGTCTCCATACATTTTTACCATTTTTGTGTTTGTTTTGGTCTTTTGGCACTCTGCCCTACTATTGTTCTCATGAGCGTAAAAACGTACCAAAACCTGCCGTTCTATTGGGGGTGCCCTTCTATTGGAGGCATACCGTTCTATTAGAAAAATGCGGCATTCACTTTGTGCGTTCTGTTGAAATTCCCAGTGGAATCTGCGCACCGATTGGCGATTTATTTTCAAATTATTCAGCTATGTTTCGGCTTTTCAGCAACAGCATTCACGCTGCGAATGTGTATCAGGTACCGTATATCCTTGAATAAGACACCAGGGGCGTTATTATGTCGTCAGAGGTTTTTTGGGGGGGGGAGTTATTCAAGGGGGGAGTTATTTTTTCCTCAGAACTTCCAGGAAAACTTTCACTTTATTCATTGTTTGTATGCATTCCGTCAACACATCCAATGCAGAAAATGACCAGTTCAACAAGAACAAAAACAACGTATGCCGGCCGTAGGCTAACATCCTTTTGTATTTTTCGTTTCACACACCAAACCACATTTGCATTCGATGAATCAGCCCAGACATAGCTTTTTTTCTGTTTGTGTCGTTTTCATTGTCGTGTGTTGTATACCGATCGTTTCACCCAGAGGGGGGACTTATTCAAGAGGGGGGAGTTATTCAAGGGGGGCGTTATTTTTTCCTCATCTGGCCAACAGGGAGGTGTTGTTCAAGGGGGGTATTATTCAAGGGGGGGGGTCTTATTCAAGGATATACGGTATTTACAATTTTCCATTTGGTTAGCGAAAATAATTACAAGAAGCGTAGGAAGAAAGTTGTTAGTACTTTTATATGTATTTTCGCCGGGTCAATATCACTTCTGAATTAGTGATGTAAAAGCGCCATGGCGCTTATTTTCCAGGTGTTGTCGCCAGGTGCCACTCCCAGAAGCTGTAACAAGCCCTATAAAATGTCAAAAGTCATGGAAAATGCCCTGCAAAATGGCAACCGATCTAACACTTTTTTACATGATGAGCCATGTAAAATTGCAAAAATATTTAAAGTTTTTATTCAAATACGGCCTTTCACAATGCCTATAGGGTTGGGAAAAAACCGGAAGAATATACCGTAGTGTCTCGAAAAAAACCCATGGGGATTTATTATTTCGCCAGCAAAATTTGAGGGGGGGCTTATTCGAGGGGGGTATTATTTCGTCAGAAATTTTCGTAAGGATCCTAGTAAATAGTAGGCATTATCGTACCCAAAACAGGTAATAAATGTGTTGGATATATTTGGACATAAAAATGTAGATACCGTATATCCTCGAATAAGTTATTTTTTCATCAAAGCTTTTTGAGGGGGGACTTATTCGAGGGGGTCGAGTTTTTCGAGGGGGGAGTTATTTTTACATCAGAGTATGAGGTTACATCCATGATCAATATATTGCATGAATAATGTTAAGGGCATTGCCGACGCAGCATGTGAGCCCCTAATAGTGAAGAGCCCAGCCGCCTCTGTAGTCTAGTGGTTAGGGCACTCGTGTTCTATACGAGAGGTGTGGGTTCGATTCCCGCCTGAGGCAAGTGCAATTTTGCACTCTTTCTGGTGCCGCGACCGTGGATCATACGAGGACGCCTGACCATAACACATGGCTGGCCGAGTGTGGTCCGAACACAGGTCTTTAAACAGCACGGACCGCGATCCGCTGCTTACCCCTACATCAGCACGATGTCAGGGATGACATCTCCGCAACGCCGCGAGGTGTTAAGGGCATTGCCGACGCAGCATGTGAGCCCCTAATAGTGAAGAGCCCAGCCGCCTCTGTAGTCTAGTGGTTAGGGCACTCGTGTTCTATACAAGAGGTGCGGGTTCGATTCCCGCCTGAGGCAAGTGCAATTTTGCACTCTTTCTGGTGCCGCGACCGTGGTTGTACCTTTTCTATAAGGTCGAATTATAATAATTCATGTGATGAAATCAATACTAGTTAACATTACCTGCAAAAAAAATACATGTCTTTTATAAAGATAACATACATAAAAACATCTTTCATACATGAACGTCTTTGTCACTAACGATGGCAAAAAAAGATTCGAAAATTCGAAATTTTTTCGGCAGGGAAAAAGCAGGGAAAAATTTTTTTCGGAATTTTCGAATTTTTATTTCACTACTGAAAAAAAAACACTTAAAAATCGATTTTTTTTTCAAAAAATTTGAAAATTCGAAAATACTTTTCGAATTTTTCAGGGAATTCAGTGAAATATAACACATTCTTAAGTTCAATCAGCTAAATCGATTGACAATTGGTCCGATTCAGTTTTGAGCCTGAAAGAGTTTCGAATTGAAAAATAACGTCAAAAAACGTTGAAATGGCATCCACCGCAGACACATAGCGTCGGGGATGGCATTTTAGGGGATGGGTCCACTAGACTTATTCGAGGGGGACTTATTGGAGGATTTACAGTAAATAACTCCCCCCTCGAATAACTCCCCCCCTCTTTCGAGCGTGGGGAAAAAACAACTCCACCCTCGATTAACTCCACCCTCTGGGGACTTATTCGAGAATTTATGGTAGCTTCTTAACAGCTAATCGCACTTTATTCAATATTTTCCCCCAAAAATTCGAAAATTACCCAAAAAAATTTGAAAACTGCCTAAAAAGATTCAAAAATTCGAAATTCGAAATTCGAAAATTCGAAAATTCGAAATTTGAAAATTAATTTGGGGAAAAATTCGAAAATTCGAAAATTCATTTAGGAAAAACACTTAAAAATTTAAATACTTTTTTTCGGAGGGTTTGCCATCGTTATTTGTCACCCATCAAGTGGAGATTAGAGCTCAGCGTGATTTTGACGTAAAATGACGATGTAAAATGATGTCATAAAATAAATTACATGAGTGTGGATCATGCTACAGTCTACAATAATATATGAATCCATACCTTAATCGTGTCCAATACATAATCTTGTCACCGCAGCTGTAACCGCAGTCAATTTTTATCATTTTATGTCATCATTTAATGTCAGGGAACAAATTTTACAATTCACGTCAATGGTTGCATGCTATCATTGATGTGAAATGTAAACTTCGTTCCCTGACGTAAAATGATAAAAATTGAATCTTTCAATTCGTTCTACCGTATTTCCTCGAAATACCCCCCGGGGGGTGTTTGTTTCATAGTGGTCCCGAGAGGGGGGGGGGGGTTAAACGAGGGGGGGGGTATTTCGAGGGGGGGGGGGGGTTATTATTTCACAAGAAAATTTTTGAAAACCAAGTACGAAATTGTCGTCTGAAACGTACACAGACGTCGAAAAATGCAACAAAAACCACCATTTATAAGGTTCTGTAGACTAATATTAGTAAGTAGATGGTATGTACACTGTTCTAACGTGACACCGACATTGTTTTAACGTGTGTTCTGCAGTACACTGAACTAGTGATGGAAAAGCGCCAGAAAAAAGGGCGCCAGGCGCCAATGGCGCCATGGCGCCATTCAGAAAGTGGGCGCCAAGCGCCAAGGGCGCCACAGAAAAAGGGCGCCAGGCGCCAAGGGCGCCATGGCGCCATTCCGAAAGCGGGCGCCAGGCGCCAAGGGCGCCACGGAAAAAGGGCGCCAAGCGCCAAGGGCGCCATGGCGCCATTTGAAAAATAGGGCGCCAGGCGCCAAGGGCGCCAGGATAAATAAGTGCATACAACACCCTGCGTGTGCTAAAAGTGTTTCTACAGCACCCTAGTACATGCATTCACTACTTAATTTGCATTCTCCAGGGTGTATTGAACAAAGGCAACACTAGCAACAAAAAAATTTGAGTAAAATTCATATGACAATTCAAACACAATGGATATTGTCATTTGACAACAATCCATTCACTTGACTTTTCCAATCATGTTTCCTCGAAATGGACAAAAAAACGGAATTGCAACGATTTGAATCCGTTGATTTATGATTTTACAAGTTCAACGTTCCATCATTCTCGTCTTCTGATCTGTCAGACACATCTGATGAACCGTTGCACAAACGATTTATACCCACTCACACCACTTCGTCCATTTTTCTGGTGAATTCAGATCATCCATGAATGCGTTTTTCATCTTTTTTACCATTTATACAGCACTCACCTTGAAACCCTGCTGGCGCCTTTTTGGCGCCCTTTAAAAGCAGGGCGCCAGGCGCCAAGGGCGCCACGGAAAAAGGGCGCCAAGCGCCAAGGGCGCCATGGCGCCTTTCAGAATGTGGGCGCCAGGCGCCAAGGGCGCCACAGAAAAAGGGCGCCAAGCGCCAATGGCGCCATGGCGCGGCGCCCTTTGGCGCCCTCAAATGGCGCCAGCGCCATGGCGCCATTCCATCACTACACTGAACACAAACTACAGTTATTGTCATGTACGTTCCCTTTACACTCAATTTGGGGGGGGGCTATTTAGAGGGGGGGGGGGGGTGATTGTTTCATAGTGGTCTCGAGAGGGGGGGGGGTATTTCAAGGGGGGGGGTATTTCGAGGAAATACGGTAGCTGTGGCTGACAACACTCTGTATTGGACACGATTAAGGTATGGATTCCTTACTGTACCATTTCAACCAAGACTAGCATCCCCTTTTTACATAGTGTTTGGAAAGCTCCACAATATCTTGCTGCATTTTACATTGCGCCCTATCGCATAACATCAGCATCAACCACTTGCGCAATATTTAGGCACGCGCGCAATCCCATTTCAATAGGCGCAGCTATACACCATTAGTTGGTGTATTTCCAACACTAGTAAGTTTGCTAGTTAGCCGTGAATGCACTGCCATGTGCAGCTGGGGTATTCTTACACATTTAGGTATTTGTTTAGGCATTCATTTATGAAATACGTCCCTTCACACAGCTGTTTTGGGACTTTTAGGTGCATGCTTTTTGTGAGTAATATTTACGGAAATGCACAACTCTCATATGCTAGTGTAGGAGAGCGAATTGGCTGCTGGATATCGGTATGCAAGTACGAGTGTACACTGGCACTGGGTGAGCACAAGTATGCAGGTAACATCCATGAAAACAATAGAACAGCAATCACCATATTTCTCATTTTTCATTTTTTTTCGTAATTTTTTTTACCTGCCGTTCTATTAGAGGTGCCATTCTATTGGAGCTGCCATTCTATTTTTTCACGCATTTTTTGAACATACCTGGTATTTTAATGAAACATATCAACATTTCAATGTCAGAGCATCAATCCAAACAAACCCAAATGTGAAAATAACCCCTGAATCATAGTTCTGAACGTCTCGGGTGTTCTCATCACCAATTTTCCAAATATTTTGCTATGCTTGCCGCTTGTCCGCTAGATGAATTTGCCCCCACCACTGCTCGTAATGTGTCACGTTCAGTGGCAAATTTCCGACAACGTATCCAATTTATAGCGTGTTTACAGCACAGTTGTTAAAAGTACTGAACTTTTTTCAAAGTAAACACCTTCCCGGTCACGTCCGGCACCTATTTTTTGATTTTACTTCTTACATCCTATCCCCAGTTCTAGGGCGCCCCAGAGGCTGAAACTTGAGGGAGATATTGTGGCTGTACACGCTAGTTTACCAACACGGCACGTCGATCAAAAATGTAAACTGAAACGCGACGCGTCGCGCGTCGGTTTACATTTTTGATCGACGTGTGTACTTTAGTTTACGTTGGTGTTTCACTTTCTGGGGTTAGTGGTTTCGGCAAGTCACAAAAGTGCGACGTGTCGCACGATTACACACGAATGTGACACAGCTGGGTAAACTGGAAGTGACGATTATGCGACGCGTCGCTTTCGTCGCGCGACGCGTCGTATGCGACTCGCGACGCGTCGTACAGCCAAAAATAAGGAAGGATTTATTCCCCGAGACTTATCAGGTGAGCAGTAAACTAATTTTTTTTGACTTTTCAAATTCCCTAACGTATCTTTGTTGCGAAACGTAGACAATTTAGACGTGACAATTACGTTTGTGTGTGTCTGCTAACATTTGTTCTTTATCGTGACTGTTGATATTTCGTTTTTTATCGTGACTGTTAATAATTCGTTTTTGTTACTTTTTACTTCAATTTACAAATTGAAATCTACCTGACAGATTTATTGCGTGATTTCATCATGTTGTTACGGATAGAAAAATTAAAAATTACATGGACACGTGATTTGTATGGAAGTTCGACAAAAAGAAATGCAAGTGCGACAAAATAAAATCCAAACTTTGTACTCGCGAATTTTCAATGTATATCTAAAACTGTAAAAAAAGAAATCATTCTCCTTCTTGCTTCGACAAAAAGAAAGGAAGTGCGACAAAAAAAAATCCAAACTTTGTACTCGCCAATTTTCAATTTAAATCTAAAACTGTAAAAAGAAATCATTCTCCTTCTCGCTGTAACAAAAACTAAGAAAAAACAAAAACAAGACTATATTGCTGTTGACAAGAGTTACACTTTTGAGCAAAATTTAAAACTTGTTTACCTATCTCAGAATGCGAAATTTGACAATTGTATACGGAAGAAACTAAATAAGTACATAACGTTTTCACTTTGAAATGTGATAATTTGCGAATGATTGAAATGTTACAAAAAAAGGAACTGTATGAAAACGTAAAATGATAAGAAACTGCATTAAAACGTATTCACTACTTTCAGCACTTTCACATGACTGAAGCCTTCTGTGCATGTAAACCCAGTGTGCATGTGGACCCTAATTTTAACTCAAATTCGACAATTTCCATAACTGTTTATCTATTTTCACCTTTGAAACCACTAGTCCATGTGTTTTATTTTTAAGAACTATCAATCGCTCCAGAGGAGTCTACCCAATCCCCTGGAGCATCGTGGAAAGTCAACATGTAGAATACCGCTGACATGCACATGGGGTAAACATGCACAGAGGCACACGCCCCTTTCACAATACCAAAAAAAACACATTTCAATCATCAAAATCCTCCAGTTCCTCATAATAGTCTTCATTGATCGCCTGAGAATGTGTGCAATTTTAGTATACCGTTCTATTTGTTAAAAAGAAGTAAACAGTTTACATCTATGAACATCTGTAATGGTAAACTTATAGAAAAGTTTCCAACTGTTTCCCAGATATATATATATGCACACTGGGGAACTGTACATATCAATTACTGTAGAAATACTCAAGTCTAGTAGACACTGCACATAGAAACATGTACAACACTGAAAACCACAATTGAACCCAAGACGTACCGCCAGCCGTTTTGCGTAGCCCTCCTCATCCAAATGGCAATTGTGCGGCGTCGTACCGGCGCGCGATTGGCGGATGGGCTGTGGCACGGTACGGCGCTGTTCACTGGTCGGCGGCGGTTCGCTTGTCTGCACATTTTCATACTGTAAACATAGATTACAGTACGAAGCAAAATATCGAAGCAATTTTCTATCCTAACCGTTTCGGTCCCGGCAGCCGCTTGCTCGTTCTTCTTTGCACTTTTGTGCGCGCTGGCCGGGGAACTGGCAGCAGTCTGATTCTGAGTTTATATTATCATTTTATAATGGCAACAAAGTTGTACAACAGAAGCACTGCAGACAGAAACTTACTGTCAGGCGGTACCGCTTCGCAGCACATTCTGTGTCCGGTACACGCTGGCCAGTGCGTTTCTGGGCACTTTGCGGCAGCACGACGCCATCGTCGTTCTCGCAGTCCATTTCAGCGGGCTGTAAAAAAGCGGATAGAATTTACTTGCTTCTTAACACTGAATTATAAGTAGGAAAAAAAACAGAAACTGTCAGTCACCTCGGCATACTGCAGCTGTTGATGCTGCCGCTGCGGCGCCTGCGATGCCACAAACGAGTACGTGATGCCGTCTTCAGTGGCATCCACCTGGTGGCACGACTGCAAATATACATGAGAAATTTCAATTTGCATATGGTATTGCACATGAAGAAGTAATGAAATGTCTTACTAACGTTAACGTTTTGCAGGGCTTGCTGCAAGTGCTTCACCTCAAACCGGGTCGCCTGAAGCTTGGCAGCCAGGGCAACCTCGGAAGCCTGCCTTTGCATCAAGTGTGCGGCGATGGTCGTCGCTGTGTTCACATTCACCGGTGACGTGTACGGCAAACTCGGTGCTTGCACGTGCTGTTGCGGAGTGGGCAATTTCTGCACGGTGGGCAATTTGCCCTTTTCCGTCGGCACGGATTTCTTGGCTTTTTTCATAGACCCGGCAAGTTGGTCCAGTTGTTGCGTCGGCTGTAAGTAAGATATGTCACTTTATCATAATCATAAAGAAATGCACTACTACAAATAAGTACCACTGTGCACACTGATTTACCGAAATATGTATAAGAATGTGTAAATTGGATTTCATCAAAAGTAACAAGAAGTAAATCTTTTAAATTACACATTTTCAATTTACCAAAAGATGCATCTTAAGTAGTTTGTTGACACAAAAGAAAGAGTGCAATCCTCACAATTTCAGCCAGGTATTGTACCAGACTGTCATCTTGGTCCGGTTCGGCAACTTTCGCCTCCTGCTGCGGAAACGCAAAGTTGCCCGGCTTTGTTTTCTGATGTAAGTAACATTAGTAGTTAGTACAGGGTTGTTAGTTACATGCTGTTTACGTACATCATGAAACACCACCGTTATACTCACCTGCACCGGCGTGACGTTGTAGTCCATTTCCGCGTTCTTTTGCGGCGCGGCGAGGGGCGACACAATGAGCCCGCTGGTCCTGCGGCGGCGGCGTTCGAGCAGCGCACTGCCAGACGGATTGGCAGGCGGAGCCGCAACGATCGGCAAACCGGTCGTTCCAGTATGGGCCGATTCCTACGAAAAGTTAACATCATTTACGAAACATTTCAAGTAAATTACTTTTTCCTACTTTTAAGTGGTGACGTTGAGATACGTTCAAGGCAACAGTCCCGAAAACACACACACTCCATCCACAAAATGTTTATCAATCAAATAACCTGGTTCATGATGAAGTCCTCGATCATGTCACAGAACTTGTTCAGATCGGCTTTCAGCAGCGTGTTGATGACGCCGATTTCCTGCTGCACCACGCCGATGAACCGTATGTTGTTGATGAACGAGCAAATGCAGGGCAGTTTGCTGCGCTTCACGCTGTCCGCATTCACGCTTGTGCTCTGCAAATTAGCACATTTGAAAGATATGGTAGAATTGACTGAATACATGACAATAAAGAATAGTTTACCGATTGGGTGCACTGCGACAGCATACTTTCCATGTTTTGGCGCATTGCACGGATCGCTGCAACGTCCATCTTGTCGATAATGGGCGCACACTGTTGCAGCACGCTGTGAAACTGGGGGTTCGTCAGCGGCTCGTGCACGCGGCATGTCTGGCGGTGGTTACGGCAATGTAAAAAAGTGTATATTAAAAACAGGAAATAAAACTAAAATGGTCAAAACGTAACACTTAACAACAACAATTTACTATTACACTTTAACGTTAACACAAAGTACATTTTTCTTCACTCCTTACAATTTTCCTGTTACATTCATGCAACTCGCACCTGGTTGTTGTCCTGCGCCATGATGGGCGCGTTGTCCTGCGCCATGATGGGCGCGTTGTCCTGCGCCATGTCGGGCGCCTCGTGAAAGTCCTCCGGCGGTGGGCTATCGACCGTTTGCACCGTCCCTGGCGCGGGGGGAACGGCACTCGCAGCCTGTTTCACTCGGTAATCCACGAGTTGCACCGCCATACTTTGCGGCTCAATTTTCTCCGGCGTGAACGTGGTTTTTACCAATTTGCCCAGCATGATGTAGAAGTTTCCCTGGCACACGTTGTGCCAGTAAACTTGCATTGCCCGGCGCCAATCGGTCGCTGTAAAGTGCACAACCACTGCTACAAACGTACAAACATAAAAACAACATTAAATGATACATTTCAGTAAACCAACATCTACTGGCCTTTCCGTCTTTGAACACAATCATGGGCATGGTGGAGAACTGGATCATTTCTTCCGCCAGTTGCATAGCCTGGGCCTCCATCGCCGCGCGCGCTTCCCCATCCTGCAACACATTCAGAAACATCTAAAACATGTCTCAAGAACACTGAAATAATTCTTACTGAAAGTAAACTAACGTAAATACCGTGACACTGAGGCTTGTCACAAATGAAGAGCGGCCACTTTCGCTTGGGCTTCTCGGCTGTGGCAGCGTCTTGGCCAACTGTCGGCGTCGGGGGCTTTGCTTTCTCAGCTGTGGCAGTGTCTTGGCAAACTGTCGGCGTCGGGGACCGCGAACCCCCAACAACGACAGTTTTTGTTTTCAGTTTCTTCTGTTGCACGGGCGCCGGCAATTCCTTGGCGGGCGGTATGACGGGCGCGGGTACGTGTTGCGCGGGCGCGGGCGCGGGCGCGGGCGCGGGCGCGGGCGCGGGCGCAGGCGCGGGCGCGGACACGGAAGCCGTAGTGCTTGCAGCGGGTGCAACCACTGCAGACGGCACAAGGGGACCACCGTACACGTTCGTGGCTGCCTCACGTGCCTGCCGTTGCAGCTCCTGCTGCAAAGTGACAGTGTGTGTGTGATCAAACTATCAGTTTACATCTACATTTTACATAATGGGTAAAAGGTGCTACAGTATGTCTGTCACAGTGTGCAAAGTTACACTGTCATGGCAACATCAGTTTACATCTACTTTTTACATAAGTGGTGAAAACAGCAACAGTAGTTCACGTTGCGCAAACTTTCACGAAAGTGTACAGTGAGGTAATGCCGGAAAGAGAACGTATTCAAATAAAGAAAAAAAGACAAACCATTTTTTTCTCTTTCAATTGCAGCCTCTTGTGGTCTCTGCGCCGCTTCGCCCCGATTCTGTCATTTTCCAACTTTCTGAGCCTTCTTTGCTCCTCCATCGAAAATTTCTGCTGGTGCGCTCTTTCCTCCTCGCGCGCTTTTTCCTGCTCCTCCAAATGGTCACCGTCAGCGGGGACTTCCGGCTCAGCCGGAGACTCCTGACTCGCGAACAAATCCTGAAAAGGAACATTGTGTACACTTTTGACATGGTGGAAAGAGAATTCCGCATAGTTGAAACAAATGAAATGTGAGTTTACGAAAAAGCACAGAAGTTTGCTAAATTAGAGCTGAATTTAGACAAATTTCAAATAAAGAATAAACTGTGTGTGTAGAAAAAGTTCAGAAACCCGTACAAATATAAGTAGCAAACCTGCGACAAAACCCTGCCAAACGAATGTGCGAGGTGATTGTCGGGGACAAGCACGCGCTGCGGCTCGGAAATGTCGCGCTGAGAACTCTGCACAGCCTGCCCTCTGGTGCGCATGTTTGTGCCTCGGCCACGCACGGGCGGTCCAGTCGGAACGGTCTGAAGTGGGGCAAACGATTTGTAAACATTGGTTGGCTTATCTTGGATTGTAAATATCGCGTTGGCTTGTAAACATTCGCAAATTGTAGATAAATTGGCAGATGTCCAAAACACACTTGTACTCAAACAAAAATGATAAGTAGAAAATGCATGAAAAGAAATGGTCAGATAACTAAAGAAATTGGATGAGTAACCTGTTCTGGGGGCTGGCTCTCAGTTTTCTGCTTTGGCGGCCGTCCACGTTCGTTTCCATTTTTGCCTTTGCCGCCATCCGAAGTCGTTTCCGCGGTCGCGGAAACGTTTTGCGATTGGCCACGCGCCATACTGCCGGACCATTTTCGACGCGAAATCAATCGAACGGTCTATTTTTCACTTTTCCACAAAATTTTTGCTTTTTATTTCTTATCTGTGAAAGATATGGATTTGTGACAAAAAAAGTGACACGTCGTGATACAATTTTATGTTATTCATGGTTACTTTTTTTAATCACATGTTTCATTTCTGGCTACATGCCAGAAATGTCTGGCATATGGCCAGAAATCTGAAATATCGATTGACAAAAACTGTCCCCAAAAAAACGTTTCAAAATGGCGCACGATGAATCCGTTTTGGGACAAATGCAAAGAATGAACGAAGCGCTAGAGCGGAATTTGGATGGAACTGCGCCACTAACGCACAATCAGAAGAGACAAATTTTAGCCGCTTTTTTGGCAGTCGGGAACACGTTGTTTTCGTATGATGTGGACAACGACGACGAAGAACAAGAGCAGGAACAGCAGAATGCCGCGCAAGAACAGGGTGATCAGGGCAGGAAAAAGTACATATAACATCACTTACTGTGTTGTGACATTTTCATGTTATTGTTTACAACAACATTGCAATCGAACAGTAAACTGATATGTATGAATGAACTCAGTTTACCGATAACGTTCACAATGATTACAAATTAATTACAGCTGTGGCCAACTGAATTCGAACAGCTGCACGCGATGCTTACAGCTGTCGACCCTGAAACTGGTGAACAGTACCTGAGAACACGAGATGAAAGAAGACACATTGCTGTAGTGACAACAGAAATGCGACTGTTTTACTTTCTGTATACATGCGCAAACGGCCGGGAAGTTGAAGATTGTGCCGGCCAGTCACAGGTGATACCATTTTTCATGCTTTTAGATTGCTTTATAGTTCATTGTATTTTGGAAAAACATTTACAGATTTCCGGCGCTACGATTAGAACGATTATTGACGAAGTGTCCACCGGAATAGTTAAAGTTTTGAAGGACCACTTGAAACCTATGGGGAGTGATTTAGGGCAAATGAAAGATTTCGCGCAGCAATACTGGAAACTGTGGCAGATGCCGAACTGTGTGGGGAGTCTGGATGGCAAACACATCCGTATTCGCAAACCCGCTGGTAAGTACATATCATTTTACGCATTCTACTTTTGCCCTCATGTGTGTTGTTTCCAGTAAACATAAACATGGTGAGTCGTATGCAACGTCACGGTAAACTAAGCATCGCATTTGCGACGCTTGCGACGCTTGCGACGCGTGCGTCGCCTTCAATCAGAAATAGTCGCCAGTTTACCAAGGTTGCAAATTTTTTTGTGAAAACGTCGCTTTTCGTCGCATTTTGCGTCGCAAACGTCGCAAAATCGTCGCTTTTGCTTGAGTTTAACCGCAACCCCCACCGATTTGAAATTAACTTCATTTGGGTCATGGGAATGTTGTGCAAATGATTTTTGGATGTACTTGTAGAGAAAAAAATTGCGCTTCTTCTGACGTACCTGGCTTCTCATAAAAGTGATCCAAAAAAAGTTATGATTTTTTTTAAAAAAGGGCCAAATTGCGCGACGAAATGGCGACGGTCTGGCGACGGTCTGGCGACTGTAGAAAAATGACTAAATTCACAGTGATGGGAAACTGTGCAGTGAGGTGGAAATGTTTACAGTTACAAAAGTAAATGAAAAACGCCTTGCAGAGGGTGGAACGAGATACTGGTGCTACAAGGGTTTCTCGTCGATTATACTGTTCATCAGCGCCAGCGCAGATTTGAAAATTCAGTACGTGGACATCGGTATGCCGGGGTCACAAGCAGATGGTGCTGTGCTGATCACGTCTGATTTCGGGCAGGATTTGATGTGAGTTTACATCCTTTTTGACATGTTCCAATGAGGTGCTATACATTTACACATGATAAAAGTGATACATTTACACAGACATGGCAGAATGCTTATGGCGCCACCGTGCTTGCTGCCCGGTGCAGATGCCAACGAACCTGCAAATACCATTCCGAGTTATTTTGTGGGTGATCAAGCGTTCGCGTTGCGCAAGTGGTGTATGGTGCCATATGCGCTGCATGCAGATGACAGCCAGCGACACTTCAACTATCGGTGTGTTTGAATATTGTGAAAGAAGCGTTGTTTGGTAAAACTGAAATCTAAATTTGACTGCAACTACTGCAGCCTATCCCGAGCTAGGCGCACTGTCGAATGCGTCTTTGGTATTTTGGCTGGCAGATGGCGCATACTGATGACCTGTATCGCGATGGAACCGCCACGCGTACAAAGACTGGTTATGGCCTGTTGCCACCTGCACAATTGGCTGCGTGATATCCGCGGGGAAAGTGCTGCCAACCAATTTGATGAAAATGGCGATGAAAAACCACAAGATGACCCGAACGACACTGTTGAGCGAAATGTAAGTTTACCTTGCATATTCACTGTTACAATTCAACATCACATAAATTCATTCCCATACACAGCTGCAGTGGCGACCAGTGTACGACAACATGGATACGATCGATAACGTGCCAATCCGAAGGGACATTGACGAAAGAGATGCGCGCCCCATCAGGGATGCAATCAAGGAGTGGATGATGACGGACGCCGGTCGTGTTCCGTGGGTGAATCCCGCTGACTGCTGAATTTGCAACTACGTTGAATATAAAAATCAAACTGAAATATTTCCGTTGCAGTGGCAGTTAGCATTAAAGTGGCACTGGAATGGTAAACTGATGTAACAAATACAAAAAATTCATTTTCATGCTATCTGCTACAGCTACACTTCATTTTTCGATTGCAACCGGTTATAATGGTTGTTATGTAGTACACTGTCGTTGAATGGACAATTTTCATTCACTAGTCGATTTTTGGCTGATTTCTTCTTTTTTAATTGTGATTAAATCATAATTCGCAAAGTCTTTCGTTTCACGCCGCGAAAAATTGTGTGATGTGTGCAGCTAATGTTCCTCTTTCATGTGTGATTTTTTTTTCCGGATTCGGGCTTTCCGTTCACGTGCTAGTGATTTATTTGCGTTTAATTGAAATAAAATCATAAAAAATCGAAAGTTTATATTTCATGTCCGCTGTGTACACCAATCGATAGCGCAAAGAAAACTGATAATTTAGAACGTTTCAATAAACGAAAAAACGTAACAGGTGATTTTATAAAAATTTATTTCCACAAAAAAATGATAAATTCAATAAAAAATCCAATGTTGCACTTAAAAATATTTTAAAAATTTTGACAACATCTACACAACGTACTGTACACGATGACGCAAAAAAATTGCATAAACAATGCTCCGTTCTTCCACAATTAAAGAAATTAGAAATTAATGTTTACAGCGTAAATTCACATCACAGGCAAACTTGAAAAAAATAAAGATGGCAGCCTAAACTCCGCCCACTTTTACTATGCGTGAATTTAGCCGGTAAACTAAAAAATGGAGTTTACTGCCAGTAAACTGAAAACGCCAGTAAACTAGTGTGCGTGGGGCCATTGGCGCAACCCCCCTCTACTTCGCATAAATTTGGGGGGTCGCGGTGACCCCTCTCAAGGTGGGTCGCCCCAAGTGCAAATTTTTTTCCGGCTTTTATGGTGTCCCACAGCAGGTCCGGCACCCACTGATTTCTGAGCTGCAGGAGGGGTATAAATCTAAAATTTTGGGGATGTGTTACCAACACCACGCCCCTACTATACACTATTCAATAATGTGAGATAAATGTGAAAAAGTTCTAAAAAATTCTCTTATTCTCTAAAAAACACCACTCCCCAATAGATGGATGACAAAAAATTCATTTTTTGGAACTTTTTTAGTAGACACTTTAAGAGCTGGTTTACGATACTTTAAAGGGAATGGTTTGGTGTTTAAAGTTATGTAAAGAACCATACCTCTAAAATGCATGCATTGCAAAATTTACTTAGGGGGGATTTCAAAGTGTAAATTTTGTTAATTTTTGTTCCTGCAATGATGTCATTATGTGCGAGGTGATCGTCGGGGACAAGCACGCGCTGCGGCTCGGAAATGTCACGCTGAGAACTCTGCACAGCCTGCCCTCTGGTGCGCATGTTTGTGCCTCGGCCACGCACGGGCGGTCCAGTCGGAACGGTCTGAAGTGGGGCAAACGATTTGTAAACATTGGTTGGCTTATCTTGGATTGTAAATATCGCGTTGGCTTGTAAACATTCGCAAATTGTAGATAAATTGGCAGATGTCCAAAACACACTTGTACTCAAACAAAAATGATAAGTAGAAAATGCATGAAAAGAAATGGTCAGATAACCAAAGAAATTGGATGAGTAACCTGTTCTGGGGGCTGGCTCTCAGTTTTCTGCTTTGGCGGCCGTCCACGTTTGTTTCCATTTTTGCCTTTGCCGCCATCCGAAGTCGTTTTCGCGGTCGCGGAAACGTTTTGCGATTGGCCACGCGCCATACTGCCGGACCATTTTCGACGCGAAATCAATCGAACGGTCTATTTTTCACTTTTCCACAAAATTTTTGCTTTTTATTTCTTATCTGTGAAAGATATGGATTTGTGACAAAAAAAGTGACACGTCGTGATACAATTTTATGTTATTCATGGTTACTTTTTTTAATCACATGTTTCATTTCTGGCTACATGCCAGAAATGTCTGGCATATGGCCAGAAATCTGAAATATCGATTGACAAAAACTGTCCCCAAAAAAACGTTTCAAAATGGCGCACGATGAATCCGTTTTGGGACAAATGCAAAGAATGAACGAAGCGCTAGAGCGGAATTTGGATGGAACTGCGCCACTAACGCACAATCAGAAGAGACAAATTTTAGCCGCTTTTTTGGCAGTCGGGAACACGTTGTTTTCGTATGATGTGGACAACGACGACGAAGAACAAGAGCAGGAACAGCAGAATGCCGCGCAAGAACAGGGTGATCAGGGCAGGAAAAAGTACATATAACATCACTTACTGTGTTGTGACATTTTCATGTTATTGTTTACAACAACATTGCAATCGAACAGTAAACTGATATGTATGAATGAACTCAGTTTACCGATAACGTTCACAATGATTACAAATTAATTACAGCTGTGGCCAACTGAATTCGAACAGCTGCACGCGATGCTTACAGCTGTCGACCCTGAAACTGGTGAACAGTACCTGAGAACACGAGATGAAAGAAGACACATTGCTGTAGTGACAACAGAAATGCGACTGTTTTACTTTCTGTATACATGCGCAAACGGCCGGGAAGTTGAAGATTGTGCCGGCCAGTCACAGGTGATACCATTTTTCATGCTTTTAGATTGCTTTATAGTTCATTGTATTTTGGAAAAACATTTACAGATTTCCGGCGCTACGATTAGAACGATTATTGACGAAGTGTCCACTGGAATAGTTAAAGTTTTGAAGGACCACTTGAAACCTATGGGGAGTGATTTAGGGCAAATGAAAGATTTCGCGCAGCAATACTGGAAACTGTGGCAGATGCCGAACTGTGTGGGGAGTCTGGATGGCAAACACATCCGTATTCGCAAACCCGCTGGTAAGTACATATCATTTTACGCATTCTACTTTTGCCCTCATGTGTGTTGTTTCCAGTAAACATAAACATGGTGAGTCGTATGCAACGTCACGGTAAACTAAGCATCGCATTTGCGACGCTTGCGACGCTTGCGACGCGTGCGTCGCCTTCAATCAGAAATAGTCGCCAGTTTACCAAGGTTGCAAATTTTTTTGTGAAAACGTCGCTTTTCGTCGCATTTTGCGTTGCAAACGTCGCAAAATCGTCGCTTTTGCTTGAGTTTAACCGCAACCCCCACCGATTTGAAATTAACTTCATTTGGGTCATGGGAATGTTGTGCAAATGATTTTTGGATGTACTTGTAGAGAAAAAAATTGCGCTTCTTCTGACGTACCTGGCTTCTCATAAAAGTGATCCAAAAAAAGTTATGATTTTTTTTAAAAAAGGGCCAAATTGCGCGACGAAATGGCGACGGTCTGGCGACGGTCTGGCGACTGTAGAAAAATGACTAAATTCACAGTGATGGGAAACTGTGCAGTGAGGTGGAAATGTTTACAGTTACAAAAGTAAATGAAAAACGCCTTGCAGAGGGTGGAACGAGATACTGGTGCTACAAGGGTTTCTCGTCGATTATACTGTTCATCAGCGCCAGCGCAGATTTGAAAATTCAGTACGTGGACATCGGTATGCCGGGGTCACAAGCAGATGGTGCTGTGCTGATCACGTCTGATTTCGGGCAGGATTTGATGTGAGTTTACATCCTTTTTGACATGTTCCAATGAGGTGCTATACATTTACACATGATAAAAGTGATACATTTACACAGACATGGCAGAATGCTTATGGCGCCACCGTGCTTGCTGCCCGGTGCAGATGCCAACGAACCTGCAAATACCATTCCGAGTTATTTTGTGGGTGATCAAGCGTTCGCGTTGCGCAAGTGGTGTATGGTGCCATATGCGCTGCATGCAGATGACAGCCAGCGACACTTCAACTATCGGTGTGTTTGAATATTGTGAAAGAAGCGTTGTTTGGTAAAACTGAAATCTAAATTTGACTGCAACTACTGCAGCCTATCCCGAGCTAGGCGCACTGTCGAATGCGTCTTTGGTATTTTGGCTGGCAGATGGCGCATACTGATGACCTGTATCGCGATGGAACCGCCACGCGTACAAAGACTGGTTATGGCCTGTTGCCACCTGCACAATTGGCTGCGTGATATCTGCGGGGAAAGTGCTGCCAACCAATTTGATGAAAATGGCGATGAAAAACCACAAGATGACCCAAACGACACTGTTGAGCGAAATGTAAGTTTACCTTGCATATTCACTGTTACAATTCAACATCACATAAATTCATTCCCATACACAGCTGCAGTGGCGACCAGTGTACGACAACATGGATACGATCGATAACGTGCCAATCCGAAGGGACATTGACGAAAGAGATGCGCGCCCCATCAGGGATGCAATCAAGGAGTGGATGATGACGGACGCCGGTCGTGTTCCGTGGGTGAATCCCGCTGACTGCTGAATTTGCAACTACGTTGAATATAAAAATCAAACTGAAATATTTCCGTTGCAGTGGCAGTTAGCATTAAAGTGGCACTGGAATGGTAAACTGATGTAACAAATACAAAAAATTCATTTTCATGCTATCTGCTACAGCTACACTTCATTTTTCGATTGCAACCGGTTATAATGGTTGTTATGTAGTACACTGTCGTTGAATGGACAATTTTCATTCACTAGTCGATTTTTGGCTGATTTCTTCTTTTTTAATTGTGATTAAATCATAATTCGCAAAGTCTTTCGTTTCACGCCGCGAAAAATTGTGTGATGTGTGCAGCTAATGTTCCTCTTTCATGTGTGATTTTTTTTTCCGGATTCGGGCTTTCCGTTCACGTGCTAGTGATTTATTTGCGTTTAATTGAAATAAAATCATAAAAAATCGAAAGTTTATATTTCATGTCCGCTGTGTACACCAATCGATAGCGCAAAGAAAACTGATAATTTAGAACGTTTCAATAAACGAAAAAACGTAACAGGTGATTTTATAAAAATTTATTTCCACAAAAAAATGATAAATTCAATAAAAAATCCAATGTTGCACTTAAAAATATTTTAAAAATTTTGACAACATCTACACAACGTACTGTACACGATGACGCAAAAAAATTGCATAAACAATGCTCCGTTCTTCCACAATTAAAGAAATTAGAAATTAATGTTTACAGCGTAAATTCACATCACAGGCAAACTTGAAAAAAATAAAGATGGCAGCCTAAACTCCGCCCACTTTTACTATGCGTGAATTTAGCCGGTAAACTAAAAAATGGAGTTTACTGCCAGTAAACTGAAAACGCCAGTAAACTAGTGTGCGTGGGGCCATTGGCGCAACCCCCCTCTACTTCGCATAAATTTGGGGGGTCGCGGTGACCCCTCTCAAGGTGGGTCGCCCCAAGTGCAAATTTTTTTCCGGCTTTTATGGTGTCCCACAGCAGGTCCGGCACCCACTGATTTCTGAGCTGCAGGAGGGGTATAAATCTAAAATTTTGGGGATGTGTTACCAACACCACGCCCCTACTATACACTATTCAATAATGTGAGATAAATGTGAAAAAGTTCTAAAAAATTCTCTTATTCTCTAAAAAACACCACTCCCCAATAGATGGATGACAAAAAATTCATTTTTTGGAACTTTTTTAGTAGACACTTTAAGAGCTGGTTTACGATACTTTAAAGGGAATGGTTTGGTGTTTAAAGTTATGTAAAGAACCATACCTCTAAAATGCATGCATTGCAAAATTTACTTAGGGGGGATTTCAAAGTGTAAATTTTGTTAATTTTTGTTCCTGCAATGATGTCATTATGATGTCATAAAATTCACCCTAAGTAAATTTTGAAATGCAGGCATTTTAGAGGTATGGTTCTTTACATAACTTTAAACATCAAACCATTCCCTTTAAAGTATTGTAAACCAGCTCTTAAAGTGTCTACTAAAAAAGTTGCAAAAAGTGAATTTTTTGTCATCCATCTATTGGGGATAGGTGTTTTTTTAGAGAATAAGAGAATTTTTTAGAACTTTTTCACATTTATCTCACATTATTGAATAGTGTATAGTAGGGGAGTGGTGTTGGTAACACAACCCCAAAATTTTAGATTGCTACCTCTCCCACAGCTCAGAAATCAGCGTGTGCTGGACCTGCTGTGGGACACCAAAAAAGCCGAAAAAATTTTTGCACTTGGGGCGACCCACCCTGAGAGGGGTCGCCGCGACCCCCCAAATTTATGCGAAGTAGAGGGGGGTTGCGCCTATATCTCCCTCAAGTTTCAGCCTCTGGGGCGCCCTAGAACTGGGGATAGGATGTAAGAAGTAAAATCAAAAAATAGGTGCCGGACGTGACCGGGAAGGTGTTTATTTATGTATGCCTATGCGAAACGTATTTTGTTTTTACTCACCCCCCCCCCCACCCGATTACAGAAAGCGTATGTAAAATTTTTTTAACTTTTACTCGCAAGTAAATGAAAGTAAAATAGTTCTTTTCCCCAGAAAGCGAAAATGCGAGTTTTTTTTCGCGGGAAAGCGTAAAAGCAAGTAAAATTACCATTTCTTTCTGGAAAAAGGGAGGATTATGCATGTTTATCTTGGACAACAAAAAGGTAGTTTTTTCTATTTATAAGTATTGTTTATAAAAAAAGTACTCGCAAAAATTACTCTACTGTACTCGAGTGCTCTCAAAAAGTATACGTACAGGCGAGTACAGATACTTTTTCAAACTATGCATATTTACTCGGTAATCGAGTATGCGTACTTTTTGAGTAAAAGTAAATACGCGTTAACAACTGTGGTTTACAGCCTAACGCAGCATTCGTCACTTTTCACTGTTGGGCACATGTAAAACTTTTTTGTCACTTTCAGAATCGTTACCTACACCACTTGTTCAATTCTTCGTGGCTAGACAGTAGACGGGCATCGGTCAAAATTATATTCTAATCGGTTCAAATTGAGCGCAGGTGCATTTAGGAGGAAAGTCGGTGGCGTTTGACTCCGTGCCAGTACGTACACAAGAAAACAAGCATGCAAATACTCGGCGGACATCACATTTAGTATGGAAAGCTACCATAACCATCTGAATAATGAACCGAAAATTATACAGTTTTTTCGTCACAATATTTGGTTTTTACTAGGGTGTCAAATTTCCGTTTCCGTTTTCCGTTTCCGCTTTTCCGCAGGAAAATTTTTTTACCTTTCCGTTTTCCGGCAGCTGACAATTTTTACCTTTCCATTTCCGTTTTTCCAGCCCATTTTTCTGTTTTCCAATGGAAAAATTTTTACCTTTCCATTTCTGTTTTTCCAGGCCATTTTTCCGTTTTCTGGCTCTGGACACATACTTTGCCATCCACTGAGTATTCAGTTACATCAAAGTTCGCTTTTGCTAAATTCTTATTGTTGTAGTAGTGTATTATACCTTTGCTACCTTTTGATGATTTTTTGTTCGTTCAGTTAAGCTTGAACTACGAGTGAAGTTACTGGCATGATCCATAGTTGCCTAATGTACAGCTACCACAATTAAAGCCAGCAATTTCGCTCTTTTTCCATTTTTTTGTGAAAATTTTGCTTTATTTTTCTGTTTCCGTGAAGATTTTGCTTTTTGTATTCTGGCATTTCAATTTTCCATTTTCCATTTTCTGGCCAATAATTTTTTTTACCTTTCTGTTTTCCATTTTCTGGCAGAAACGTTTTTTTACCTTTCCAATTTCCATTTTCTGTGAAGTGAAAACTTTTACCTTTCCATTTGGCTATTTACATAGGCCCCGGCCGGGGACCGGTCCCTGGCAAAAAATCAAATTTTTCAAAAGTCAAAAATTGGTGTGTATGATTTGTTTGCATGTTAATATGTGGATTATAACCAAATTTGCATGCACAAAATTTCTGCAAGTCGATTACAGACGCTGATGCATTTTCTTTGGGGGAGTGTATAAATGTTTTTAGATTTGTCTCAATTTTGTAATGCGTGTACTCCTTTGTTTAGCGAGTACTCATGCCAGATTTCAGCTCAGCGCGGTTACCGGTTCTTATTTTTGTTATGTTTTAATTTTTGTCATTCACTGTACTTTTGTATAGTGAACGAAATCCCACTGGGGACCGGTCCCCAGTGGCAATAGAAATGGCCCGATCAGGGCCAAACGTCCCCGGTTATAAAATTTATTTTTCAGTAAACAAAAAACTTTTGTCCCCGACCAGGGACGTTCGTCCCCGACATGGTGTTGCCATCTTGGCAATAAAAAGAGAATGATTTGTGAAAATTTAAGTATATTTATCTAATAATTATTCGAAGTATCAGTGTCACTACATGTGGTAGTATTTAAGCAGTAGTGAATATGTACATGGGAGCTAACACATATTGTATGCTTACTCGTGAATGTTTAGCTACACCTGCAGTTAGTGTGTGGGCGGGTGTGTACTATTGTATACTCAAATATTGTATTAAGTTGGCACAGTTTTCTATTAGTGAGCACGGTTTTTTTTACGCTCAGAGAACTAACGATGGCAAAAAAAGATTCATAAATTTGAAAACATTTTTGAATTTTCGAATTTTTTCTGAATTTTCGAATTTTTATTTCACCCCTGGAAAAAACACTTAAAAATCGATTTTTTTCTCAAAAAATTCGAAAATTCATAAATTCGAAAATTCGAAAATAATAGGGAATTTTTTAGGGAATTTAAGGCCACAAAACGCTTTCTTACGTCAAATGTAATAATTCAATCAACAATTGATATGAGGTGCATCTGAAAAACGGTAATGTAAAAAAGAAAAACGTCAAAAAAGCGTTGAGGAATGCACCCAGCATAATACTCTCGTTGAGTGGTTTAGCTACTTCAGCTACAGACACCACTCCATCAAAAAAATTCATCTTGATTTGTTGTTGCAAGTTTTTGAACAGAGCACTGTCCGACAAATCCATCAGTTGCCACTTCCAGTTCCAGATTGTATAAAATGCCCTGTAGAATGTCAAATGTCATGCAAAGTGTCAAACTCATGGAAAATGTTCTGGAAAATGGCAAATTTATATGTGCAAAATTTACTAAACTATACCATTTCTAAATTACAGTGAAAATACCATTTTTCTGCGAAATACCCACTCAGAGAGTTTATTTTTTCCGAGTAGACGCTCAGACCTGGGTGTATTTTGAGGGGGAGGAGCTAAATGAAGGGGAGGTGGCGGTATTTGGAACAAAGTGGTGAGTTTAAAAAGTGATCCAAACATGACAAGATCACAAATACTTTTTTTAAAGCTTCAATTTCAATATTTTTCTAAAAAAATTCGAAAATTATTTGAAAAAATTCGAAAACTAGCCAAAAAAATTCGAAAATTGTCCAAAAAGATTCGAAAATTCGAAAATTCAAAAATTAAATTCGAAATTCGAAAATTAATTTCAGGTAAAATTCGAAAATTCGAAAATTCAATTCGGAAAAAACACTTAAAAATTTAAATACTTTTTTTCGGAGGGTTTGCCATCGTTACAGAGAACTGGTTTTTGTTTTGTGGCTTTGGTTTTGTTTAGCGATTCCACTGGAGGCTATGGTTTTGTTGTTGTGTCTGACAGTCTGTCTAGAAGTTGAGTATAAAAGCAGCCGCTTGAGGGCTATTTGGGGCAGTCTACCAGAGTTGTGAGGAAGCTATAATATTGGTGAAATATTCACAACTTTACTCTAATAAAAGAAAACATCCATCTCTGAACCTGCACATCTGAACTCTCAAACCATACCGACCACTTCAGTCTTCACACAACAACAGAGAACAACCTCAAACACAACCTTCAATCAACAAGCCAAGCTGACTTCCATGAACTAAGGAGAAAAAATACCCACCACTGACCACACTACCACAACACATGGGATGACAAATTTGCCCCCTACCGGGGACGAACATCCCCGGGGACAAAAATTTTTTCTCACTGGGACATTTGGCCCCGGTCAGGGCCATTTCTATTGCCGCCGGGGACCGGTCCCTGGTGGGATTTCGATCACTATACAAAAATATAGTGATCGATGAAAATAAAAGTGTAAATAAAATACGACTCACTAAATGTTCTGAGCTGAAATTTGGCATGCATACTCACTAAACAAAAAAGTACATGCATGCCAAAATTGAGACGAATCGAAAGCAAAATTTTACACCTCCCAAAGAATATGCATCAGCGAATGGAGAGTATAGCGAGATTTAAGCTACCCGAGATTTAACCCATCGACTGTAAAGCCAAAGTACCTCGCTAGGTAAGCCAAAGTATGGCGACATTTAAGCCACAATTAACGTGAAAAAGTGTGTCATCATTTAAGCCGTTGTGCCTCATTATTTAACCCAATGTGTCGACTCGTAAGCCGCAGTACAGGTAAATACATAACATGTATACATATAAATAAGATGGATGTAGACATATATAGACATTCATGTGGCGGTAAGATCAGTCGTTTTTGGCTAATGCACTTGGACATGTGTGGTCAATATCAGGTGGGCTCGATGAAGTGAATCATGGATACTTTCGGTCCTAATAAAGCGAAATGGACAACAGACATAAAGAGTGTTTCATGCATGAGAGTATCAAATGGAGAAAAAAGCTGTTCATTTTAGTATTTATCCACATTATTTTCCATTGCATATGTTTCTTTTGCATTTTTCAAGGGGGGTAATAAAATTGATTTGATTTGAAAGTGGGTGCGATATATTTTAAATGAAATTTGTGAGTTACCTAGATAAATATATCTATTTCCTTTGTTCATCCCACATTGCAAGTAGCATTGGTCACCATGTAAACACATTTACGTTGGTTCCGCACGGGGCACAGCAGCGCTATGTATTCGCTGGCATTCAAAACATACACAAATATGAACTAAATACATGTGTACACATGGCTTAAATAATGACACAAAATTTGTACTATGTACTCATGGCTTAAATAATGACACAGTGGGGTTAAATAATGACACACTTTGGGCAACGAGTCGAATGATTGGCTGCGGCTTACGAGACGAGGTACTTTGGCTTAAATCTTGATGCACTTTGGCTTACGAGACGATGGGTTACGAGTCGCTGTGGTTAAATAATGGGTTTCCCTCCAGCGAATGTAACCGTCTTGCAGAAATTTTGTGCATGCTAATTTTGTGTGATTTAACCTAATTAACACAAACAACTCATACACACCAAGTTTTGACTTTTGAAAATTTTTATTTTTTGCCGTGGTCCGGTCCCCGGCCGGGGCCTATGTAAATAGCCTTTCCGTTTTCCGTTTGTTTTCACACCCTAGTTTTTACTATGAAATACCGTATTTCTTCCAATTACCCCCGGGGGTTTATTTTTTCAGAGTGAAAATTTTGAGAGAAAAAACGTGAAAAATGCAAAAATATAAGGATGTAGATGGTATAAATGATGTTCTAACGTAACACAGTAAGTGTTTTGAACGTCTGTTATGTATTTCCCGGACCACCATTTCATAGTGCCCATTTTGGGGGGGGGGGGTATTTCGAGGGGAGGTATTTCGAGGAAATACGGTAGTGAATTACGAAATTCATCACAATTTTTTATTCATTTAATTACGGTAGGATTCTGCACATTCCGCCGAGTATATCTAAATATTTACATAAACGGCATAACCGACCCCCGGAATGGGATGGCACCGATGTTACGGTGCGGTTCCCCTTTTTCGGTGCGGTGCGGCACCGATTTTCGGAGCCTCTGACGCAGGGGCTGTTTTTTTTCAAAATGGAACCGACCGGTGCCGGTGATGTGCCCTTTTTGCCGTTTTTTGCCGGTTTTCCGGTGCCCTTGTTATGGATTGGCGCCACAGTTTCCACAGCGTTTATTGGCGCCATTCATGGCGCTTATTATAGAACTAGATATTGGATGGAACTCACTCTATGAGTAGTTGTTTTTCGAAAATGAATCCCAACAATGAATCCCAAAATAATGTTCATTTTAGTTTTTAGGCCAAATGAACACAAGTTTCAATAAACACATGTCTAACAGCCTTAACCGTTTTGTTATAGTTTTATGTTATGTTCAATTCTTCTAAATAAAACTTGAATAACGTGTTCTATATTATTTACTTTAAATTCAAAGGTACCTTTACATCATTTTTTTGTTTTCCTGAGTAAAAAATATTGCTTTTTTCTTTCATTTTTCACAGTGTTTTAATAACACATACCTAATTAAAATGTACCAATGCATTGCACTCATATAAAATACTGTACTTTTGACAACATTATAATTTCAAGTGTGGGTTTGTTCTATGTTTGCATTGCACATAAACATTGGATCTACAGACACAACACTATGAGGGGCTTCAGGTCACACAAACTCAATATCCCACTTTCTCTAGTAGCTGGAACTAGGGTGTCAAAAATTTTTTTTTACGGAAAACGGAAAACGGAAAGGTAAATTTTTTTCACTTTACGGAAAACGGAAAACGGAAAGGTAAAAAAAAAATTTCTGCCGGAAAACGGAAAACGGAAAGGTAAAAAAATTTCACTCAGCGGAAAACGGAAAACGGAAAGGTAAAAAAAAATTGTCGGCTGGAAAACGGAAAACGGAAAAATGAAATGCCGGAAAACGGAAAATGGAAAGCAAAATTTTCACGGAAACGGAAAAAAATAAAGTGAAATTAGCACGGTATTAGACAAATTTGCAGAAGGAAAACCAGCATGCAGGTTTGCCTGTTTGGCTTTGATTGTGGTAGCTGTACATTCTGCAACTATGGATCATGCCTGTAACTTCACTTGTAGTTCAAGCTTAACTGTACCAACAAAAAATCATCAAAAAGTAGCCATAGTGGCCATAGGAAAGGAAACACTACAACAATTTACAGTCTAGAAGCAGTGGGAATCACTGATGACCCCTATGCAATTGATGACGACATTGCAGAGGAGATGAAAATAAATAGCATAAAATTCAACAACAACAACAAACAATACTATATTGACTGGCCGTATAAAGAGAGTATCAGTGACCGGCCCACGGGAAAAGCAGAAGCCTTGGTGTGGTTTAAATCACTGATAAGAAGATTCAACAAAGATCCAAACTTATTTGAACAATACCGGAAAGTTTTGGACGACCAACTAGAAAAGGGAATAATTGAGATCTGTGATGACAAAACAGACAACAAGGGGATTCATTACCTGCCACACCAGCCAGTAATCACGCCAGGCAAATCGACATCATGCAGAATTGTGTACGATGGGTCGGCAGCTAAGCCCAGTTTCAACGAGTGCTTTTTTAGAGGACCAATTACAACACCATTAGCACTGGGCTTACTCCTGAGGTTCAGGGCAGGCAATCTAGCATTAATTGCCGATATTGAAAAGGCATTTTTGCAAATAGGATTATATGACCAAGCTAGAGACTACACACAATTTTTCTGGCTGAAAGATGCCTCAAAACCAGTAACTGAAAATAACTTAATAGTACTTCGTTTTAAACGTGTACTGTTTGGACTTGTCTGCAGCCCAGCAATTTTGGGAGCAGGCATAAAATACCATTTAAATGTGACAATAAACAACATGAATGAATATGAAGAAAATGAAGGGGAACAAAACCAGTTGGCGATGATAATAAACAACATTTACGTCGATAACTTCATCATGATTGTCAAGAATAAAGTTGAAGCTTTAGAACTATATTACAAAGTCAAAGCTTTATTTGACCAATATTCTATGAACATGAGGGAATGGCTGTCAAACTCCAGATCAGTCATGAATGAAATAGCAGAAAACGACAGGAGTCCAAAGGTGAATAAAATTGTCGCAGTAATGGGCATGAAATAAAGTCACCGAATGGACATGCTGGCAATATCAACACCAAAATTGCAAATTGACAGCATCACAACACAAACCAGACGAAACTTGAATAAATTATTGGTATCAGCATATGACCCAATTGGGTTCACAGCACCTGTTTCACTGACCCTGAAATCCCAGTTGTCAATGCTGCTCCAAGAGACAAAAACAACACAATGGAATGAGCCAATTGAAGATAAATACAGATTGGAAAAACAATGGAAAAATGCCAGAAAACTGAAAATCGAGCCAGAAAATGGAAAAATGGCCTGGTAAAACGGAAACGGAAAGGTAAATATTTTCCAGCCGGAAAACGGAAAAATGGGCCGGAAAAACGGAAATGGAAAGGTAAAAAATTTTCAGCTGCCGGAAAACGGAAAACGGAAAGGTAAAAAATTTTCGGCTGCCGGAAAACGGAAAACGGAAAGGTAAAAATTTTTTGGCTGCCGGAAAACGGAAAACGGAAAGGTAAAAAATTTTCCTGCGGAAAGGCGGAAACGGAAAACAGAAACGGAAATTTGACACCCTAGCTGGAACTGCTGTTGGTGCACAGGCCTGAAGACAGGCAACCTTATTTACAGCTGGGACATCAACCCAACTACCTCTCACAAACACCCTACAATGTCAAAAAACAATGTATACCTTTCTAATGCACTTAATTTCTATTTAATGCCAGCCCTAGACTCTCATTAATCCATGACAACAAACAAACAATAATGGAATCATATTAAGTCAGGATTGGGTACATGTTAAGTTAGATAGATATGGTAGTACATTTGGTACATTTGATGCGAGTTGACAGTGAATACAGCATAGATTAATGTAGTGTGCATTTGCAGCATAGCATGCTAATTACCTAGGTAAATAACACTTTTATTGCACCCAAATACTTGAAAATTTATTGCCACTCTATGACCATTGTCCTCACAATTCAGACAATTTGATCTAATCAAAACACCCTATAAATCAAGAATTTATTCTGCTAACACTAGTGAAATATAATACCAAAAACATACAAATGATGCTCAATGCACATTCCACTGTGACACCTGACTCACAATGAATGGAACTTATCTCCAAAATGGCTCAGTGCCAATATGCAGGGAGGCGTTATTGGCAGTGATTGGCTCCTCGGAATTGACAAACTTTGGTGGGATTTGTCAATGGCTAATCAAAGGTGTTTTTGTGATGCTCGTGGGCTGTGCCGGTGCTGCGGGCAATGCTTATGGCGTGGTAATGCTTGCAGGTAAATTTGAATGCTTGTCAAACTTTGCTGACCTATTGGTACAAAAATTTGGACCAGTTCAACTGGAATGTATAAAATTTGAATGTCATTGGGTTTTTTATTCATTTCATAGTAAATTAAAATTATTCTGATGTTTGCAATGTTTCAATTTGACTTCAATTTCAATTTTAATGCAGAGAGGTTTATGTGAAATCAAATCTGTATGGGAACTTCCATAGCATAGACCTCCGGTGTGGATTGTATGCCACCCCTCTGGCGTCCAAGTGTTTTTAGACCTGTTTGTGAAAAGTTAGAGAAACCCCCTGAAAATAAGGAATTTGTCTGAAATCCTGATTCCACTCCTGATCCTGATCCTGAAAATGCAAAATAACAACACCAATCAGGTGGCAGTCCCAAGCCCTGTAAAGTGTAAAGTAAAGTGTCAAATGTAAAGTCAAATGCAAAGTAAAGTGTCAAATGTAAAGTCAAATGCAAAGTAAACTGTCAATTGTCATGCAAAGTTCAGTAATAAAATCTTTTCTTTTTGTTTTGATTGACACTTTACTTTGCATTTGACTTTACATTTGACACTTTACTTTACACTTTACAGGGCTTGGGACTGCCCCCAGATCTAAACCCCAAAAATTGATCTCGTTTGAACCCTACCAAGAACCACATTTTTCATTGCAGGTTGCACAGTGAGAAGATCTGTGGCGATCCTGCTGGGCAGCCTGGCGCTGTGGGACATGGCCGTGTGCGTCAGCGTGCAGGCCTTCTACGCCCTCAGCGACACCCTCATGCCCCTGTTCGCCCAGCAGATCGTCTTTTTTGAGTCGGTTTATGGCGATTTTGGGGATTTTCATGGCCTTAATTGAGGACAAAATGTGGTGAATTGTGATCCATAGTGAAGTGTGGTGAAGTCCTGAATGTGTTCGCATGTGAATTATGCATGTGCTACACGGGTGTGTTGATTTGTGAATACAGCATGTCTGTAACCTAAACAATCAAAACTTTGTAAAGTGATATTTAAGAGGCATCTTTTATGTCCGCAAAGTCTGCACACACCACAATTTGATGAAGAAAGTGAAGCAGCCAGGACAATTATTCACCAGAATCTAAGTGATTGCCAGTGAAGTTGCTTCACACAGTCCAAGACACCTCCAATTCCCCTCCTTTGGTATACTGCCAAAATTACAATTTCATACACTTTCAGATATTTAACAGTGTGGGTGCACCCAATATCAAATTTGTCAATGGTGGCTTCATTTTGGACACTGGTTGTCATCACAGTGGAAAGATTTTTCGCTATATCACAACCACTCAAACATAGAGCTGTGGACACTGCGGCCAGGGCCAGAGTTCTGTGTGCCTGTGCAGCTGTTGGTGCTGGTGAGTAGGGGTCAAAATTTAAGTTTATGTCACAGATCCCAAATTATTTCAGTTTGGTTGGTGGGTCCACTCTTTAGATACTATAGATAGGTTTAAAAGTAGATTTAGAACACTAGTCGATGGATATAAATACACTAGTAGACTGTATTTTTACACCAGATAACAGTTTCTGCTTTTCTGATGTTGTAGGTAAACTACATTGATTTTACATTTCAGTATAGTAACTCTATTTACATGCATTTCAACAGTTGAGTAAGGGTTTGGTCGTTTGGTTTGGTGCTGAACCTCTAAACTTCATGTTTCAGCCAACTCTTTATAAGTGGCTATTTTGTATGTCAATTCAGTTAAGTTATTTTGCTGTTCTCTTTTGCACTTCAGTAAAATGAAGTTGATCTAACAAACTGAGGAATGTGTCGCTTTGTGATGGTGCCCAAATAACAAATCCACAGTGCACTCCAAATGCCTCCACTCCTCACCCTTGTTGGCACCATGTGACCTCGGCTCCGCATTGCTGAGGCTCACAGTCGAATAGTACCCCAGGTACAGACTGCCATTGCTCTGAGCCATTCAAGCAAAATTAAGATGTAGTGCATAAATATGAGATGCAATACTGTTTTGACAGGTTGTTGTTAAAAAAACTTTACAAATTTCAGTAATCTACTGCATTCCACAATACTTTGAGCTAACAGTTGCCAAGTGCATGCACCCGGAAGGCTACCCAAAGTATTATGTGTGGGCCACAGAGTTGAGGCAGCAAACACTTTACATAACCATCTACAAAACCTATGCTCAATGGATATTTGTCTCATTTGGCCCATTTGCTATCATTTTGGTGGTCACCATCAGAACTATTATGCTGGTGAGGACTGCCAGAATGCACAGGCAGAGAATGTTGGGCAGGTTGGTTTCCAAATGTTTGCTTTTCCACATAAAAGTACAACTAAATCCTGGCAAAAGTGTGCATGTTTGTTTGGTACTATTTGACCCAAAATTAGGAAGTGATGTTTTCCATGTTTGCATTTGTTTGAGTAATGTATTGCCACTGATTCACTGAATAATATGTACCCTAGTATTTATCTGGTCTTTTTAATAATAATTGTCATCTTTACTTTTGTAAAACACATTGTTTTTACACATAACAACAATAAAAATTTATAAGATACGACCGTGATGAGTGAGAACTACACAAATATGCATTATTTTCACCAAATTCCAATCTTTGCTAACTCAAAAATGTTTGCAACTCAGCACAAACAGTGCCATGCCAACACCAGTAAACAAAAGCCACACCAGATTGAATGGTGACGCTGCAGAAAGTAGAAGGAATAGTGCCTGTGTAGGTTAGGGGGGTGTTTTTTACACTGGATGTTATAATTATTTATGATATTGTTTTTTTTCTGCTGACAAAAATGACTACTAAATGTGAGGTAAAAAAGGCATTACCTTCCATCTCAGGTCCAATTACAGCCACCAGTCATAGCAAATGCAGGCGCCAAAATCAGACAAATTTCAACCCCCATTGGAACCCCCCTTGCAACCCCCCTGGCCACCCCAATGAAGAAGCAGGTGCAAGTGAGACAGAGGGACACTACTACACCAATGTTGCTGGCAATTGCCATCAAATTCATACTCTTCAACACGATGACCACTGCTCTGTGCGTGGCTGAGTACGTGCAGCCAGATCTGCCCAAAATTTCACACGCCTATTTGGTGCTCTCACAGGTTGGCCCATGGTTGGGTGACTTTTCATGACAGACAATTGATTTGTGATGCGTGGTGATGAATCTTCACGTGGTGTTAGACTGATTCTTCGTTTAGTGAGTATTGAAATGCTTCACGCCACTTCATGAACAATGATAAACACAGGGACCGAGAAAACACTGACAGGGCAGCTCACTGACAACCACTTTTTTACTTTTGTCAGCGAGCTGCAGCCATTTCTAAAAGCATCAGTGTAGCTGTCACACAGGGAAACATTTAACACTGACAGTTTGCTGACAATACATTGGTTTATAGTTGTCAGTGAACTGTCAGTTTATGTAAATACGGTACCAGTACTTGCGTTTCGTTTGCATCAACATAGCCACAAATTGCAGATATCCAACTTGTTGGTGGTTGCAAATAGCGCATCGAATTGCCTCGTCTACATCCGCTGGAAAGCTACGCTCACAGGTGGGTCAAAGACGAGTGTGCGGAAATTTGTGTAGAAATTTTGAGTGTGAGTATGAAGATGAATTTTTCAGTGACTTTTCATTGAACCTTTCACCATTGATTGTTTTGTCGAGCTGTTCACGCAGCTACCGTATTTCCTCGAAATATCCCCAGGGGGGTTTATTTACTCATAGTGCAAATTGTGAGGGTTGTATTTTGACAAATATACGTTACTATCGTACCCGGTAACTAAAAGCACCCCCCCCCACTCAAATACACCCCCCCCCACTCAAATACACCCCCCCCCCCCAGCGTCGAGCAACCGGACCCGCTGCACGACGACGGGCGCCAACCAGAACGCCATGGTCGAGGTGAGCAGCGCCAATCACAGCGCCAAATTCGCAGCCCTGGCGCACAGGCAGATTAATTCTAGAATCAGCAAGACATTGCCTAGAAATAGAAGCACGGGCACTTTGTTCGCTCTGGCTGAATTGGGACACGCGGGTGGACGAGAGAAAGGCAGAGCGGTTTGTGGGGGGGGAGGTAAACGAATGTGACTATCACTAGTGATGGAAAAGTGCCAGGAAAAATGGCATCAGGCACTGATGGACATTTGCATGCAGTGCTATTAAGCCAAAAATGGCACCATTTTGATAGAGCAGTTCTTTTGACTCCAAAATGGCTCAAGTATTTATAGCAAGATCAAGGTTCAAAAAGACACAATGAACACTCAAACGCTGACAACTAGCTGGCAGTAAGCTTTCAACCACTCATTTACCGTTGTCACCGGTTCGCAGCGAGCTGCAGCAGTTTTTCAGATGCACAGTCTCGTTGTCAGCGAGCTGTCAGTCTACTGAGAAGTTCATCATGTGCGATTTCATAAGGTGTGAGAGAGCCACAAAAGGCTGCAGTTTAGTTGTCAGCGAGCTGTCAGCAAACTGAATATTTTTGTCAGCGAGCTGCCACTGGTTCTGACGGTTGGCAAGCAAGCTGTCAGCGAGTTGTCAGCGTTTTAGTGTTATTTTTACCCCGGTGTTAGAGCTTTGACCTAGGTCATTTCAATCCATCAGAATGTGGCTTGACCTATAATCACCATCAACCAACAAACAGTTTTGTCTATTTACTTAACATCACACTTTGTGCATTCACACTGATGAGATAATTATTAAATTGTTCTCTATCCATTTAATCCCCCCAACATTCAGACAAGACAAAAGTCAGACACCTTGCAAAATAGAACTGGGTTGCAAAATCAGGGCGCCCCATCAAGAACTAGAACGACTTCCATACACAGCAAATGTTTGCTCATAGTGAACAGTGGTGAAAAATTTGACTCGCCCGTGGACACGCACACCGAGACAATTTGGAGTGGCTGTGTCGCTTCTGGTTGGCTCAAATTTGTGTGAAGTTTGTGTTTGTGTTTGTGTGTTAAGTGCGTGAGTTAGCACTGCACATCCACAACAGTTCGCGTTGGCAGCATGCCAATAGTAAGTGAATGTGCCTGTGCACACTAGTTGAGAACCAAACCAAATGTGTTCAGGAAGCAGTTATAAACCCTGGTAATTTCGGTTATCAACTGGTGTGTGTAGAGCAGAGTTGGAAAAACGTATTTACGTTTACCCGAAATACCCGGTTATTCGGGTATTTATATTTACGTTTACGTTTACGTTTTCCAAAAATACCATTACGTTTTGTTACGTTTTCCTGATGGAAATACCCGGGTACTTGGGAAAACGTAAAATTCCGATATTAAGTAGTTTCTTAGTGGCCGTGCCCTCGGACGGAACTGCATATCTCCATGAATTCTCTACCGATTTTGATGCTTGAGCACTTAAAATGATCGGAATAATGTGGCGATCGCTTCAGTGCATCGATTAGAATGATTACAAACAATATCTCAAATATTTAATACAGTCCAATACATAGCCACTATTGATTACTGACTGGAGTCAATGTTACACATAAAAATGTAACTGTATTTTGTCATAACTGACAACAAATTATGAACAAAATAGTGAAAGAAATGTAATATTTATGATGAAAAATTCAACACGATTTTAGGTTCTGTCTTCATATAGGTATGGCAGATAGGGTTGGGACGATATGACTTTTCGATATCGATATTCAATATTTTTTTCTGAAAGTCCATATTCGATATCGATACGATATGGACCCTTGATATTCAATATCGATATCCGATATGAAAATATGCTCGATATTCGATATCAATATTTCGATATTTTCGATATTTCGATATTTTAGTACAGTGGGGCATATTGTATTTCCATTTGGACACAAACATGGTTGATAATCTTTTCAAATGAGGCTCACAACAGTTGAAATGAGGTAATGAAATAAAAACAGGATGAATCAAATTATATAAGGTGAAAAATTATTAAGCAAACACTTCAGGTCATACTTGTGACTAGGGGTGGCTGGCTTTTTACATGTTTAAAAGGTTGGTATTTTAAAATAAACAGCCAAATTTTTGAGCCATGCTGCCATGCAAAGGTTTGGTAAAATGGTTTCCTTGTGATGCAGTTTGCTGTGTTAATATCATATATTTTGTAAGGATGTGTATACATTACCCTTGATATCCTACTTTTGATAGCTCAATGTGAAAATAACATGGCATTTATATATGATATATTACTTTGTGCATTCATAAGCATACGTGTTTGGCGTCAGCATCCACTTTTTTATGGGATCACAAATACCTTAAAAAGAATACCAGAATATTGAAAAAAATCAAAAAAATGGTCGATATTCGATATCGATATTCGATATTTTTTCAAAATTTTTGATATCGATATTCAATATTCAATATGAAAAAATGGTTGATATCCGATATTCGATACGATATATCGTCCCAACCCTAATGGCAGATGTAATAGTATTTATATTTTATGGGGCATTTTTTCAAAATGGGCTACACAAACAGTTTTAAAAGTTGCAATGCACCGAAACGGTGCTGTAGAGCGTCCATTTAGCCATGATGGGCTTTTGAAAATAGGTAAAAGGAACCATTTGGGATATGGAAACATTTGAGCGAGTTATTTATCAGATTGAATGATAAAAAGGTGTAACTTTTGCTAATTTTTGACGTTTATATCACCATTGTTTGTGTTAGATTATGATTTATTATAGTTGTCTGACTCGATGAAGTTCATTATGGTGAGCATGTAGTGCTAAAAACATAAAAATATTGTATGGAAATCAGCAATTGACCCATATAAAGCTGAAAATAATGGTATTTTCCAAAGCAAAATGACAAGTACTACATGTATAAAATTTTTACGTTTACGTTTTTTTTTACGTATTCCTTGGTATTTTAAAAATACCTTACGTTTTAGTATTTATACTTTTGATTTCGAAAAGGTATTTACGTTTACGTTTACGTTTTCCAAAAATACCAGTATTTGTACAACTCTGGTGTAGAGGCGTAGAGGCAATGTGACAAAAGTAGAAGTTTTGAAAAATTGTTGGTGTTCACATAAATGATTTGAGAACAATGAAATGCATGAAAAGTTTAATGCATCTGGTGTCATTGAAATGCTGCCAACATGAAAAAATGCATGGGCATGGTGTCATAGAGTTTTCCAATGACAGGAACACTCTACCGTATTACCTCGAAATACCCCCATGGGGGTTTATTATTTCGCCAGCAAAATTTGTGGGGGGGGGGTTAATTCGAGGGGGGGGGGTTATTCGGGGGGGGGGGTTATTATTTCGTCAGAAATTTTCGTAAGGATCGTAGTAAATAGTAGGCATTTGCATACCCAAAACAGATAATAAATGTGTCCAAAATGTATATATTCGGACATAAAAACGTAGATAGCTACACAAACTAGTCTATGTGTAGCTGGCTGCAATGCAAATTAACAGTAATATACATCATGTACATTGCATACATCACGTTTTTATTATGTACATGACGTACATCATTCCGAAGGGGGGGGTATTTCGAGGGGGGGGGTATTATTTCCCCAGCCCGTTTTGAGGGGGGTTAATTCGAGGGGGGGTTAATTCAAGGGGGGATAATTCGAGGTAATACGGTAATTGTATTTAGGTGCAGAAAAAATTATGAAATCGAGTGTAGGTAATATCATAAATACCTTTTTCTGTTTCACACAGTGGGGAATTCACCACCATTCTTTACATAATTCATTCAATGACTTTTTCATTAAAATGTTTTTGTAAAAATGAATAAATGAGTACAAAAAAAAACAGAAAACTCATTACAGAAAACCTAAAATACTAGGTATACTCAACGATTAATACATTTTTCCCATGCAGACACTGAAAAGGAACAAAGAAAATCCTTGCTGCCGAGAAATTCAGACACCCCTATATTCATTTGAGCCGAGTAAAATTGCACGTGCACAGAACAAATAATAGTGAATTTGAAATCTTATAGAAGAGTATTTATATAATCAACTGCATCTACATTCAATTGGAAAAGTGTGTGAAAGTTGGATCTTAATGGGATACCGTATAGAATTGCTATTTTCAGTGAGCAAGCCATTGCACGTGCATCTTTGTCAAAGAATTAGAAATGAAAGTTAAAAAAAACAACAATTTTTTTG
>OZ038455.1:5737337-5757665 GCA_964036195.1 Sphaerolaimus hirsutus | reverse complement strand
CTAATTTTGAGTTCCATATTGATATTGGAGCAGTACAGGACTGAGTTTTAATTTGTTTTTGTGCGAGGTGATCATTATGTGAACTAGGGTTGGGGAGTTCCGAAATTATCGGTTCCGTTTCTCGGTTCTCAGTTCAGACAAATATCGGTTCAGGTATCAGTTCCGGGTAGTTCAAGTTCGTTGCCGGTTCGGATTCATAATATCGTATATCCTCCAATAACGTTAACTTCACGTTTCCCCCCATGGACTTCTTCCCCCCGTGGTGTGATGCATTAGCGTTATGTGCGTGCGGACATAACGCTAATGGAACACGACAAAACGGTAATGCAACACAACAAAACGTTAATGCAACACGGACAAAACGCTAATATTAGGTTGTCAACTAAGTAACATTATTTTTTTGCGATCACACATACGCAAAAAATTAAGGTTACTTAGTTGACAACCTAATACAACACACTTCGGGGGCAAGTTGTCCACGGGGGGAAAAGTACCTGTAATCCTCCAATAAGTCCCCGGGGAGTTATTTTTTCGTCAGAGCTTTGTAAGGGGGGACTTATTCGAGGGAGGGGAGTGACTCGAGGGGGTTATGTTTTGTCAGAATATAAATTAACATGCATGATTAATATGTTGTATGAAAAGGATTAAAATTTCATAATTCATGCAATGAAATCAATGCTTTCAATGAAAGTCAGATATTTCACGTTTTTTTCTATTTTATTAATTTTCGTTTTTACTTTCCCAATTACGTCACTCGTCAGATTGCTGCGGCGGAAAATCGGCATTCCCTGTCCTTATGCGCGACTGCGTGCTTAATTAGCTAATGAGCTGTTTTTTAGGGACAGGGAGTTTGACGAGAGTAAAACGTTTGTTAACCTTCCCGATCGGTAAGCCAAAGTATGTCGATGGGTAAGCCAAAGTATGTCGATGGGTAAGCCAAAGTATGTCGATGGGTAAGCCAAAGTATGTCGATGGGTAAGCCAAAGTATGTCGATGGGTAAGCCAAAGTATGTGGATGGGTAAGCCAAAGTATGTCGATGGGTAAGCCAAAGTATGTCGATGGGTAAGCCAAAGTATGTCGATGGGTAAGCCAAAGTATGTCGATGGGTAAGCCAAAGTATGTCGATGGGTAAGCCAAAGTATGTCGATGGGTAAGCCAAAGTATGTCGATGGGTAAGCCAAAGTATGTCAATGGGTAAGCCAAAGTGTGTCGATAATAAAGCCACACAAAGTCTAAAAAAGTGTCTCGATTGGTAACCCATGGTATATCGATTGTAAAGCCAATGTCTCGATTGGTAAGCCGCAATACAAACGTACCACACCCATACATACATACATACATGCACTGTAATTCACATTATTTCGGGTATTTTCACCGTGACTTGTGGGAAAATCGGAATGGCGACATGGCGACGTCCAGCCTACTCTTATTGTATTAATGCTACCGTATTACCTCGAAATACCCCCATGGGGGTTTATTATTTCGCCAGCAAAATTTGAGGGGGGTAATTCGAGGGGGGGGGGGTTATTCGAGGGTTTTTTTATTATTTCGTCAGAAATTTTCGTAAGGATCGTAGTAAATAGTAGGCATTTGCATACCCAAAACAGGTAATAAATGTGTCCAAACAGGATATATTTAGACATAAAAACGTAGATAGCTACACAAACTAGTCTATGTGTAGCTGCAATGCAAATTAACAGTAATATACATCATGTACATTGCATACATGACGTATTTATTATGTACATGACGTACAACATTCCGAAGGGGGGGGTATTTCGAGGGGGGGTTTATTATTTCCCCAGCCCATTTTGAGGGGGATTAATTCGAGGGGGGTTAATTCAAGGGGGGGGGTAATTCGAGGTAATACGGTATATGTGTTTTACCGTATTACCTCGAATTATCCCCCCTTGAATTAACCCCCCCCCCTCGAAATACCCCCCCTAAAATTCGGCTGAGGAAATAATAACCCCCCCCCCCCTCGAAATACCCCCCCCTAAAATTGAGTGTAAAGAGAACGTACATGACAAATACCATAGTTTGTGATCTGTACAATGCAGAACACACGTTAAAAGTGATGATTAAGTGATGTAGGGAAGGGCTTATGTGTATATACAGTTATATATGCCTATAAACGCATATACATCTACGTAAATGTTCGATTTTTTTACGTCTGCGTATGCGGAATTTCCGAAAATTTCTGGCGAAATAATAGACCCCCCCCCCCTCGAATAAACCCCCCCTCGAATTACCCCCCCCCCCCCTCAAATTTTGCTGGCGAAATAATAAACTCCCTGGGGGTATTTCGAGGTAATACGGTAGTTTTCAAATTTTCACTTTCATTAATTTATATAAACGTTGAAGTTCAATAAAATCATTCACACGAAGTAACAGTGGAAACTAGTGTGTGTAGGCGCATTATGTTCGGTTCTTGGTATAAGTCTCTCGGGTATCGGTTCCGGTTCAGGTAGGAGATTCGGTTCAGCTCGATGCTTCTAGGATGTTTTCAGTTCCTCGGTTCAGTTAGGTTCAGACAGTCCGGGTTACCATTTCCCAACCCTAAAGTGAGCCGCAACGATGGCAAACTATAGAAAAAAAGTTTTTATATTTTTTTATTTTTAGAGTTTTTCTAGGATGTGATTTTTCCTTGAACTGAAGCTACTGAGCTGAGGTAAAGTAAGCCTATTTACATGGCCGGGGACTGGTACCCGGCAAAAAATAAAGTTTTTCAAAAGTTTTTCAGAAATAATTGGTGTGTATGGGTTGTTTGTATGTTAATTAGGTTAATAAACACCAAATTAGCTTGCGCAAAATTTCTGAAACACTGTTACACATGCTGATATATTTTCTTTGGGACGGTGTATAAATTTAGTTTGATTTGTCTTGAATTTGGCATGCATGTACTCCTTTGTTTAGTGAGTACTAGTGATGGAATGGCGCCATGGCGCTGGCGCCATTTGAGGGCGCCAAAGGGCGCCGCGCCATGGCGCCATTGGCGCTTGGCGCCCTTTTTCTGTGGCGCCCTTGGCGCCTGGCGCCCACTTTCTGAATGGCGCCATGGCGCCATTGGCGCTTGGCGCCTTTTTTCCGTGACGCCCTTGGCGCCTGGCGCCCTGCCCTAAAAGGGCGCCAAAATGGCGCCAGCAAGATTTCTAGGGAGTGCTACGTAAATGAAAAAAATAAAACAGCGCGTCCGTGGATAATCGGAATTCGCTGCAAAAATGGACGAAGTGGTGCGTGTGGATCAAAATTTTTCGTCCAACGGTTCATCAGATGCGTCTGATAGATCAGAAGCTGAGAGTGAGGGACCATTTAACTTGCAAGCCCGTGAATCAGCGGGTTCAAATCGTCACCGCAATCCCGTTCTCGTCCACTTTCACGCCGAAGAAAACATTTACAAACAAAAAACAGGAACACATAATTTTCACTTATTGAAGTGAATGCGTTTTTCTGTCAAATGACAATTTCGATTGTTTTTAAATTGAATTTTGGATGAGTATAATTTTATGCACTTTTTTTTGTGGCTGGTCTTGTTTTTTACTGATTACAGCCCAGAGAATGAAAGAAAACAGTGAATGTGTGCGCTACCGGCTACAGTACTTGAAAAATATTTTTAGCACACACAGGGTATTGTACGCACTTATTAAGCCTGGCGCCCTTGGCGCCTGGCGCCCTATTTTTGAAATGGCGCCATGGCGCCCTTGGCGCTTGGCGCCCTCTTTCCGTGGCGCCCTTGGCGCCTGGCGCCCACTTTCCGAATAGCGCCATGGCGCCCTTGGCGCTTGGCGCCCTTTTTCTCTGGCGCCCTTGGCGCTTGGCGCCCTGTTTTAGAATGGCGCCATGGCGCCATTGGCGCCTGGCGCCCTTTTTTCTGGCGCTTTTCCATCACTAGTGAGTACGCATGCCAAATTTTAGCTCAGAGCGGTGAGTGAATCTTATTTTATTTATACTTTAATTTTAGTCGATCACTGTATTTTTGTATAGTGATCGAAATCCCATCGGGGACCGGTCCCCGGCGGCCTCTATCGTGGTGTAAGAAAAAATAGATTTTTGTTTTCCATCGTTAGTGAGCTGATTTTGTGTGAGCTTTTGCGTTACTCAGTTGATTTTTATTTAGTGAAAACACACTCGCCTTTTTTGTCAGTGCAGTTTGAGATTTAGTTCTTGTGCTTATGTTTTATGATTTTTTAATCGAACTTTATCAATCTCAGCGTTTGACTGTGTAAATCGCAAGTCTATTCGAAAAATTTAAAAAGAAATGAAAGGAATTTTTGTATTTATTATATTGTATTTTTCTGGGCTCACTAACATTTCACCCGACTCGTTCAAAAACCCCGTACTTAATTAAATCTCAATTTGTAGGCAGCCGTCTTCTGGCTGTCTGGCGCCTGGAATGGCGGGCACCGGTCCGCTATCGTATTTAAATTTTAAATTGCCCGGCACGCCCGTCACGCACTTGCCTTTTGTGTATCCTTTCCTAATTAGATTTGGGGCCTTGTGCCAGTTCCGCAAGTGGATGAGTGAAAACCTGTTTGAGATGTGAAATGAGAATTGAATTGAGAAGCATAAAAAACTTGTAGAAAAATAAGTGTGAGTGACACAAAAAAGGGGGAAAAACAATAATAAAAGTGATTATTATTATTATTATTATTATTTTTACGAATTTTTTATTGCTTAGAAATTTGTCACTTGCCCTTTGTCTTCTTATTTATTTTTTACTTTGCATCTCACTTTTCAGTTCTAATTTTAATCCGTACTTTCCGTTCCCATTTTACTTTGTCTTTCTTCTTATATAGCGGCATACCTCCAATAGAATAGCACCTCAAATAGAATGACAGGTTTTGGCACGTTGCTGCGCTCACAAAAACAATGGAACCGCACCTCCAATAGAACGGCAGGTGAAAAAGTTGACAAAAAAATAGAACGGCGCTTTTCTATTAGAAGAAATACGGTATCAAACTTCTTCACTTCTCCACTTGCGGAATTGGCCCCTGTACCATCATCATAGTTGTTAAAACGTATCTACATTTACAATAAGTACGTACCGTATTACCTCGAAATACCCCCATGGGGGTTTATTATTTCGCCAGCAAAATTTGAGGGGGGGGTTAATTCGAGGGGGGGTTAATTCGAGGGGGGGGGGTATTCGAGGGGGGGGTTTATTATTCCGTCAGAGATTTTCATAAGGATCGTAGTAAATAGTAGGCATTTGCATACCCAAAATAGGTAATAAATGTGTCCAAACAGGATATATTTGGACATAAAAACGTAGATAGCTACACAAATTACTCTATGTGTAGCTGCAATGCAAATTAACAGTAAAATACATCATGTACATTGCGTACATGACGTATTTATTATGTACATGACTAGCATTGAAAAAATCTCTGGGAGATTTATATTTAAAAAATCTCAGAAAATCTCAGAAAATATAAGATTTTCTGAGATTTATATTTTTTCCACGATTTTCCAGAGAGATTTAATTATATTTTTTCCTGATTTAGAAAATCTCTCACGAAAATCTCTTTATATTTGTCCATTTTCACCTTCAAATTCACTATTTCATGTGCTATTTGCTTTTTTTAAAACTAGATTAAACTATATATGTGCTAATATATCCATTTTTGGCTATTTTTGCACCTAGTTTAAGTTTCTTCCCTCCTTTTTTTCCTTTCTATAGCATGAAAGAGCCCATAAAATGTCCATCTGAAATACATTATCTGTACTCGAGTACTTTCAAAAAGAATACATAAAAGAGAGAACTGGTACTTTTTCAGAAGAAATGTAAATGTATTTACTCAGTACTCTAGTATATGCATTTTTGAGTAAACGTAAATATGTTTTAACAACTATAGAGTTGACTGCTTGCTTTACAAATACAGTTACAAAATTTGGTGAAAAAAGTCATCTGATAAATACTGTGTCGATCTTCACACGTGAAAGTAAGGTATTCTATTATGAGGAAAAATGAACCTAAATTATATGTTTGTTGCTTATTTAGATAGTAGGTGGTAGTATGTGGTAGTAAAAGCTGAAACAACACATAAGCTGCTTAATATCTACTCAAACAAATGCCTCTTGTTCAAACACCTTGAGATATTTACATACCTATCGATTAAATCATAATTTAAGTTGAGAGATTTTATGAGATTTTTTGAATGGCAAGAGATTTTCTCTGAGATTTAATTATCTTTTCGAAAATGGCCCAAGAGATTTAATTATATTTTTTTCTTGAGAGATTTTCTGAGATAATATTTAATTATATATTCTCAAAATCGGCCATTTTTTTCAATGCTATACATGACGTACATCATTCCGAGGGGGGGGGGTATTTCGAGGGGGGGGGGTTTATTATTTCCCCAGCCCATTTTGAGGGGGGGTTAATTCGAGGGGGGGGGGGGGGGGTTAATTCAAGGGGGGGGGGGATAATTCGAGGTAATACGGTAAATATACTCGAGTACTGCGTAAATACGTTTACATTTCCTCCCAAAAAATACCGGTATAATCACTTCCTAGCACACTTTTGAAAGTACGCGAGTGTAGAAAACGTAATTAAGAAAAAATTTAGGGCTGCATAAAAAGCCACAACCACTCAGACAAATTAAAATGGCTGCAAAAAAGCGGCGGAAATGGTATCAGTGGCGATGGGTAGGGAAAGCAACAATAGTCGCTTTCACTTTTACTCATTTTACCCATCTTCCTAGGAACAAAAGCGACATTTTTTACTTTTACATTTTCCCCGAGTAAAAGTACTGGTATTTATGTTTACTCAACTTTTACGCAGCGTAAAAGAAAAAAAGTTACTTCACGTTTTCTGTACTCAGGTGTGAGTAAAAAAATACTTTACGTTTACATTTACTTTGAAAAAAGTTCAGTACATTCGACAACTCTGACCATCATCCACTTTAATGTAATTAATTTTGCGTTGTCGTGACACTGCATTTTATGGTCTGGTGATTTTCAATTTCAGCGTTGTACTGAATGGATCGTACAGTATGATATCATTGTAAAAGATGGGAAAAACTATCTGTGCCAAAAAATCTGACAGTCAAAGCAGTAGTTTTTTTACGAAAAAAATATAAAATTATAAGTTTCTTTTTTCAGATTGTTTACAGTGGATTTAAGTGCTGTTATTCATGTCCTGTTTTGCCGTTTCATTTGCCGTTTCACTACACACACTTTGAACTGTCATAAAAAATAACTCCATTCATTTCTCCAGCTTCCACTCGGATAGTCTTACTACAACAAAGTTTGAGGTACAAATATTTCCCAGGGGATTTATTCAAGGGCTTTCAGTGCCTACATATATTAATATAAAAACCTGGACATGTTAGACAAGCTTTTAAACATTAAAACATCATACAAATCAAAGCTTTTAATATGACCATCCGAGAAAGCCAAGAATTGATGCTTTTAACCACGCCAATTCTTGCCAATCAAGTCATAAAAGTGAAACAAAATTGCACACTGGAAAGTCCGTCTGTCACTCTCACACTTAGAATCCTGCAAAAATATACAATCAAGTATGCTTCATTCGATAAATTTTCAATTACTCTATTCTGTGATCGCACCTGCTATCTCAAATTTTAATCTCATTCGGTATTTACCGTATTCCCTCAAAATACCCAAGTGAGAGAAACCCATTATTTAACCACAGCGACTCGTAACCCATCGTCTCGTAAGCCAAAGTGCATCAAGATTTAAGCCAAAGTACCTCGTCTCGTAAGCCGCAGCCAATCATTCGACTCGTCACCCAAAGTGTGTCATTATTTAAGCCATGAGTACATAGTACAAATTTTGTGTCATTATTTAAGCCATGTGTACACATGTATTTAGTTCATATTTGTGTATTTTTTGAATGCCAGCGAATACATAGCGCTGCTGTGCCCCGTGCGGAACCAACGTAAATATGTGTTTACATGGTGCCCAATGATACTTGCAATGTGGGATGAACAAGGGAAATAGATATATTTTTCTAGGTTACTCACAAATTTCATTTTAAATATATCGCGCCCACTTTCAAATCAAATCAATTTTAACACCACCTTGAAAAATGCAAAAGAAACATATGCAATGGAAAATAATGTGGATAAATATAAAAATGAACAGCTTTTTCTCTCCATTTGATACTCTCATGCATGAAACACTCTATGTCTGTTGTCCATTTTGCTTTATTAGGACCGAAACTATATATGATCCACTTCATCGAGCCCACCAGATATTGACCGCACATGTCCAAGTGCATTAGCCAAAAACGACTGATCTTACCGCCACATGTAATGTCTATACATCCATCTTATATGCATACATGTTATGTATTTACCTGTACTGCGGCTTACGAGTCGACACATTGGGTTAAATAATGAGACATAATGGCTTAAATGATGACACACTTTTTCACGTTAACTGTGGCTTAAATGTCGCCATACTTTGGCTTACCTAGCGAGGTACTTTGGCTTTACAGTCGATGGGTTAAATCTCGGGTAGCTTAAATCTCGCTATACTCTCAAAATATACGCGGGGGGTGAAATTTAATTCTTGAGTCATGCGCTCTACACGCCTGACAAATCAAAATGGATATTTATGTAAATAAAATATATTGAGACAAATTTTATGGATTTTGATGTGTAAAATTAAGACAACTTGTAATTGCAATATTTGTTATAATTTTTGAGGGCGCTAATTCAACGGGTTTTATCATTTCATCAGAAATTGTCATGGAGACCAGGTTTTGTAAAGATCAGGTTTTTTACCTAAACAGAACTGGTATTTTTACTACAACTGACAAAATAAGATATACCTATTTGCACATTTCAACGTGGATCGCTACTAGGGTGTAAACTTTCCGTTTTCCGTTTTCCGTTTCCGCTTTCCGCAGGCAAATTTTTTTCCGTTTCCGTTTCCGTTTTCCGGCTGCTAAATTTTTTTTCCGTTTCCGTTTCCGTTTTTCCGGCTCATTTTCCGTTTTCCGGCTAAAATTTCAGTTTTTCCGCCTTTTTTCCGTTTTCCGGCTCAAATGTCTGTTTTTCCAACTTTTTTCCATTTTCTGACTCAATTCTCTGTTTTCTGTTTCAGCCAAACTGGTAAACATGCATGCAGGTTCTCAATTATGTGAATTGTTTCTATTTCTAGCAAGATTTCTGCAAATTTTTTGATTTCTGGATAAATTTCTGCAGTTTTTTTTCCGTTTCCGGCAAAATTTCACCAAATTTTTTCCGTTTCCGGTATAATTTCAGCAAATTTTTCCGTTTCCGTTTCCGTTTTCCGGCATTTCATTTTTCCGTTTTCCGGCAGGTGCAAAATTTTTTCCGTTTCCGTTTCCGTTTTCCGGCAAGTGTAAATATTTTTCCATTTCCGTTTCCGTTTTCCGCCAAAAAGTCTTTGTTGACACCCTAATCGCTACACGAACTATGCACATTATTCCAGACGGGGTTATTTCAAGGGCAGGGGGGGGTATTATTCCATAGACCTGGGGCCAGATTTAATAGTCCCTACAGATTTGTAGGGTAGGGCGTACGCCCGATAGATTTTTTAAAGTTCAGCCGCATCGACGCACATGCACCGAGAGCACGGCGGTTTGTAAAATACACGAAACTATCCCTCAAGGTCGCCGATATTGCAATATGACGAATATCGCTTCGATTTTTGCCCGGAAATCACGATTTCGTCATTTCTTGGCCGTCTGCCAATTCGTTTATTATTTTATTTTGTCGGGCGGGTTACTCGCATAAGTCGCGCTTTTGTACGCTCGTGCACGCATTTATTTCTTGTCGCTGCCCTCATGGTTTCGGTTGTAGGCAGTGAACACTAAAAAAGTGACCACCTGACTACACAAAAGCGCGACTCACGCGAGTAACCCGCCCGACAAAATAAAATAAAAAAGTGAATTGGCAGACGGCCGAGAAATGACGAAATCGTGATTTCCGGGCCAAAATCGAAGCGATATACGTCATATTGCAATATCGGCAACCTTAAGGGATGGTTTCGTATATTTTACGAACCGCCTTGCTCTCGGTGCGTGTGCGTCAAAGCGGCTGAACTTAAAAAATCTGTCGGGCGTACGCCCTACCCTACAAATCTGTAGGGAGTATTCAATCTGGCCCCTGGGGGTATTTCGAGAGGGCTGTTAAACCGAGGGGGCATGGTATTTAGAGCAAATATTATATTTATTAACCGTTATAAAAATTCAATTGCCCACTCATTTGCGTAACACGGTCCTCAGAGTTTTCAATTGTGTTGTGTCAAAAATGACACTTGCTGGTGCAAGTCCCAGACCCTGTAAAATGCCCTGTAAAGTGTCAAACGTCACGCTAAATGACAAAAGTCATGGAAAATGCCCCGCAAAATGGCAACTGAGTTGACAGTTTTTACAGTGTTTTCAACATTTTGCTACAGTACTAAATAACATGAGAAATTGATTAAATTTTCCAATTGACTAGACAACATCATTGTTTATTGGCATTTTATCTGTTCAGAAATTGTTGTCCATGCTCAAGGGATAGAATGTAAAAAATATGAATTCATTGTCATGAATATTTACATCATTCAACAGGAGCTGCAGACTGGCATAAAAAAAAAAAAGTTTAAGAGTGCTAATCCACTCATCCAAACCTAATCACTCCTGTGTTCCCTATACGTCAACTTTTGTACCCGCCCTTCTATTGGAGACGCCCTTCTCATCTAAAATACTGTACTTTTGACAACTGTGGTTGCATAGGTAGTTTGAGTTTCTGGAGGATTATATTCAAGGATGAGTACGTTCATTGAGTACTACAGTACATGTACATTGAGTACTATATGCGCTAAATTAAGTGCGTGATCCTTCTAAATATTTCATAGATTGATATCACATATTTCATCACCGACGTGCCAAAATGCAGCATAGCATGCTGCTAATCAGGTAAATAGCACTTTTTATTAATTTATTACCTAAGATACACTTTTATTCCACCAAATTACTTTAAAATGCACGTACTGCCACTACTATGACGATTTCCCCCACAATTCAGACAATGTGTTAATACTAATCACAACGCTGTATGATTTCAATCAAGCATTTTTCTACTGACACCAGTGAAATATAATAACATAAAAAAATACAAATTACCTATGCACATTGCACTGTGACACTTAACTCGCAATGAATGAAACTTATCTCCAAAATGGCACAGTGCCAATATGCAGGGAGGCGTTATTGGCAGTGATTGGCACCTCAGAATTGACGCACTTCGATGGCATTTGCCAATGGCTAATCAAAGGTGTTTTTGTGATGCTCGTGGGTTGTGCCGGTGCTGCGGGCAATGCTTATGGTGCTGTAATGCTCTCAGGTGAGTTTTAATGTTTGTACAATTTTTTTTGCAAAAGTTAGAAAAAAACCCCGAATACAATCAATTTGTCCAAAATCCTGACACTGATCATAAGACCCTGACTGATAACGATCCTGATAGTGACCCTGAAAATTTGAAATCCTAATGCTGATGCCGGATCCTATCCTAAAAACAATCCCGATCCCTACCAAACATGTGCATTTCTCATTTCAGGCTTAACAGTGAGAAGATCTGTGGCGATCCTGCTGGGCAGCCTGGCGCTGTGGGACATGGCCGTGTGCGTCAGCGTGCAGGCCTTCTACGCCCTCAGCGACACCCTCATGCCCCTGTTCGCCCAACAGATCGTCTTTTTTGAGTTGGTTTATGGCGATTTTGGGGATTATTTAGCCTGAATTTGGAAGTAGGGTAATAGTGGAGAATTTTAAACTGCTGTGAATTAAGTGTGGTGAAGTGCCTTTGGCACTTGGGTACATATGTTGCATGTGTGCTTCATCTGTTTCTGTGTCAATTCTGTCGGAGGCATTCCACATTTTGACTCATAGGGTTGGTTAGATATCGAATTGCTCCTCCAGGGGGATGGATAGTTGGACTTTCACTCCCTCTCTTTTTGAAATACATGGCATGGCCACTGCAAGCAACTGACTAGTACCTCCCTCAGTGGTAGGCTCTCATGTTTCTCTGGATCACTCCGGTGGCGGTGTGACAGTGGACACGGTGAACCGACAGCACTAAGAGAAACCCCTTTTCCCACCTGAAGCTAGATAGAATGAGCATGTGTAGCACTGGATCTGCTTTGTGTCCAGCAGATGCGTGGGTTGGTGCCAATGAAGAGCTCGGTAGGTCAGCACAGCCATTCGGCAATGATGCCGTCATTCCCTCTGCATTGAATCTGGTTTAGCTCATTCATTATGTTGTATTTGAGGGTTGAGTGGTTTTGGTGTGTTAACTGTTAGTGCTTTATTGTGTTCCCTTCTATGGCTGGTATCACATAGCTTTAGGCGGTGTTTACACAGATTCTTTGTGACGACAAAAATTGTGATTTTGTCAACCATGTTTTTGGGTGAAAACCAATAAGTATAGAGATTGGACGCCTCAATTTGATCATTATTTGATCGACCCCATTGCATGGAACAATATTTAATTTTTATAGATTATGCAATAATGCACAACAGATAATGTATTTTTCATGTTGTCGTAGCTTTGTTGGAGGGTTTGTTCCACGCGGCCTCGCTAGCGAGGCCGCGTAGAACAAACCCTCCGACAAAGCTACGACAATATGAAAAAAGTGTGATCTAGTGTGCGTGATTAGGGAAATTATGGAATTTGATGTATGCCCCAGGCAGTGAAGCTGGCATAATCACGATCAATTGAGGTATCACACATGTAATATATTTCACGTTGATTGCACAAGAACAGTTATAAAATTTTCGTTTTTTGTCGTCACAGCAAATCTGTCTAAACGCCGCCATATTAGATCACTTATGGAAGTAGTTCTAATGAACAATCATCTCATCACACATCCCAAGACAGGTGCAAATGAATTTGCTTCACTGGCAAGAAAAGTTCATAGTGTCCAAGTCCACTCACATTCCCCCTCCTTGGCATGTTGCCAAAATCACAATTTCATACACTTTCAGATACTTAACAGTGTGGGTACACCCAATATCAAATTTGTCAATGGTGGCTTCATTTTGGACACTGGTTGTCATCACAGTGGAAAGATTTTTTGCGGTTTCACAACCACTCAAACATAGAGCTGTGGACACCGCGGCCAGGGCCAGAGTTCTGTGTGCATGCGCAGCTATTGGTGCTGGTGAGTTTTGTTGTTGTTGTTTTTTATTGTGAAAAATTTTGTGCTTGGGATTTTTCTGGAAGATTGGTATGATTGGAGGATTGGGATGGGATAAAACTTATGGCAATAATGAATTTTATCTTGAAATACGTTTTTTAAGCACTAGTAGATAAATAGTTTGAATAAGATTGCACGTGATTAGTCTGAGTTGTCTTGAGAAATCAGCCATGTTTCTGCTCCAAAAATTCATAAGATACATATGAGAGAAAATACTGTTTTGTAAAAACATTTACAAATTTCAGTGATCTACTGCATTCCACAATACTTTGAGCTGACAGTCGCCAAGTGCATGCACCCGGAAGGCTACCCAAAGTATTATGTGTGGGCCACAGAATTGAGGCAGCAAACACTCTACATAACCATCTACAAAACCTATGCTCAATGGATATTTGTATCATTTGGCCCATTTGCTATCATTTTGGTGGTCACCATCAGAACTATTATGCTGGTGAGGACTGCCAGAATGCACAGGCAGAGAATGTTGGGCAGGTGGGTTTCCAAATGTTTGCTTTTTACATAAAAATACATCTGAAATCCTGGCAGAAATGTGCCTGCCCGTATGGGTACTATTTGACCCAAAACTAGTAAGATGTGTTTGCCCCTAGGTGAGTAAGGTATGGCAACTGATTCACTGAATATGTAGTACTATTTGTCCGGGCTTTTTTACAACTATTGTCTTTTTTGCCTTTTTCACACACATTGTTTTCCACATAACAACAATCACAATTTGCTTTCAAAAACCTGCAAGTCATGAGAGCAACACAAATGAGCATTTTTTCACTGAACCTCCATCCAAGGTCCAAGCTACAATCTTTGCTATAACCAAAAAATGTCTGCAACACAGCTCTGCCACTCTGATGCCAGTGAACAAAAGTCAAAGCAGATTGAATAGTGACACGGCAGAAAGTAGAAGGAATAGTGTCTTTGTAAGTTGGGGATGCTTTTTTAACACTGGATGTTATTTTTATGATTTTTTGTTTTTGTTCTTAGTTTTTTTGTCGTGAAAGGTGAAGTGAAAAGTGAGGTGAGGGTTAAGTTTAGCGCAATTCAAGGATTCAACACTTTACTTTTTTAATGGTAAGTATTTACATAAATAATGTACATCAGTGTCGGGTTCATGTTATACACTCTCAAAGCCAATCCCATTCTTTGAAAGAATGACTAACAAAAGTGAGGTAAAAGGTATTAACCTCAGGTATTAACCTTAATCTCAGTATTTATATTAATCTCAGGTTCAATTACAGCCACCGCTGATAGCAAATGCGGGTGCCAATATGAGACGAAACACAACGCCCCTTGGAACCCCAGTGAAAAAGCAAATTCAAGTGAGACAGAGAGACACTACTACGCCAATGTTGCTGGCAATTGCCATCAAATTCATACTCTTCAACACGATGACCACTGCTCTGTGCGTGGCTGAGTACGTGCAGCCAGATCTGCCCAAAATTTCACACGCCTATTTGGTGCTGTCGCAGGTTTGCTCACGGTTGGGTGACTTTTCAAGCCCTAAAAATGTTGCCAGTGCATTTCCCAATGCCCCACCTTGTACAGTAGGCTCCAGCACCAAAGGGCACCACCAAAAATTGGCACCACACTGCACTGGCACTGGTGCTCTTTTGACAAAAAAGGAAAAAGGCGCCAGGGTGCCTTGTGCCGGTACTGGTATCACTCACAGCAAAAAAAGTGCCCATGAAGGCACTTATACTCCGTTTACTTTACACCTTGCACGCGTAATTCCGGCTGGAAGTGTGCCAACGATTGTTAACACATGCGAGTTTCATAAAAATAGGACAAAATTGATTGTTGTTATAATGTTATTCATAAACATTTTCACATCGATGAACTTTTTCATCTTGTTATGGAAATCGCATGATTTTATGATCTTTGGCACACTTCCAACACAAGACAACGTATCAGTGCAAGGGCAGGGTATCATGTCCGCCGAGTATAAGTGATTTGCAGCAACCCTGTGATCACACTTCAGAGTTTGATCACGCCTTATCACTGATGGAATGCACTTCACAGAAACATCACAAATTTTATTACTAAATTAATTACAATTAGTTTTGTTTACATTTCAAATGAAAACTATTGGAAATTTGTGAACTGGGTTGAAGTTTCTGTGTGAAGGCACTTCACAGCAGATCACAGCTGATCACCAGCACTGTTTTTGCTCTAGATGCTGGTGCCATTCAGTGCCTAGCTGGAGGCAGCTGTGCCCTGGCTGTTGTACACCATAGAAACAAAGTTTACCACACCATACTAATGATAACTGAGCTAACCGTTTCTCATTTGCACCAACATAGCCACAATTGCAGATATCCAACTTGTTGGTGGTTGCAAATAGCGCATCAAATTGCCTCGTCTACATCCGTTGGAAAGCTACGCTCACAGGTGGGTCAAAGAAAATTGTGCAGAAGATTGAGTATGTGAAAAATGTAGCTAATGATTGAAGTGGGATTGGAACCTATTCTGGAATCGGCTCTCCAGTGCACTCACCACTATGCTACCCAGACCACCCATATTGTGTTTATTTGAGGTTAAGTTTTGTGTGCCAAATGTGCCACACACGGTAGTGTTAAAGGATTTGCCGTCGCAGCATATCAGCCCCTATTAACCAACTGAGAAATTTATTATAAACACATTTTAGTTTCCCAAAATGAATCATTTTTTAACTCCTTCACGGACTCTTCATTTCGGTAAAATCAGTTGAGGTTAGATAACTCAAAAGTACATGTAGCCCCCCACTCCACACTCAAATAACTCCCCCCACTCAAGTAACTCCCCCCACTCAAATAACTCCCCCACTCAAGTAACTCCCCACTCAAATAACTCCTCCCACTCAAGTAACTCCCCCCACTCAAATAACTCCCCCCACCACCCAAGTAACTCACCCCACTCAAATAACTCCCCCCACTCAAGTAACTCCCCCCACGTAAAAAAAACTCCCCCCATTCAAATAACCCCCACTCAAACAACTCCCCCACTCAAGTAACTCCCCCCACTCAAAAAACTCCCCCCACTCAAATAACTCCTCCCACTCAAGTAACACCCCCACTCAAATAACTCCCCCCCACTCAAGTAACTCCCCCCCACTCAAATAACTTCCCCACTCAAGTAACTCTCCCCACTCAAATAACTCCCCCCCAGCGTCGAGCAACCGGACCCGCTGCACGACGATGGGCGCCAACCAGAACGCCATGGTCGAATTGAGCAGCGCCAATCACAGCGCCAAATTCGCGGCGCTCGCGCACAGGCAGATTAATTCCAGAATCAGCGACGCGATGTCTAGAAATAGAAGCACGGGTGCTTTGATGGCTGAATTAGAAAATGCGGGTGTGGGCAGGGAAAAAGTAAGGGCGGTTTGTTGGGGGGCTGTTAAATGGCAGAGACTTATTATTACTATGCGATTTTAGACAAGTGAGAAACAAGATACTTATCCAAGAGGTCGAATTATTCAAGTAAATACAGTATGCTACACATAGGAAACATATAACAAATCAGTATGCAAAAAATTGATTACCCAATAGCCGTTGTACTTGAGTTCTGTCCCCCAACCTACCGTATTACCTCGAATTATCCCCCCCCCCCCTTGAATTAACCCCCCCCCTCGAAATACCCCCCTAAAACTCGGCTGAGGAAATAATAACCCCCCCCCTCGAAATACCCCCCCCCCTAAATTGAGTGTAAAGAGAACGTACATGACAAATACCGCAGTTTGTGATCTGTACTATGCAGAACACACGTTAAGAGTGATGATCAAGTGACGTTAGGGAAGGGTTTTTGTGTATATACAGTAATAAATGCCTATAAACACATATAAATCTATGTGATTGTTCGATTTTTCTACGTCTGCGTATGGGGAACTTCAGATAATTTCTGGCGAAATAATAGACCCCCCCCTCGAATAAACTTCCCCTCGAATTATCCCCCTCAAATTTTGCTGGCGAAATAATAAACCCCCTGGGGGTATTTCAAGGAAATACGGTAATTTAATTTGAATGTGCAACAGATACCAGCCGAAACATCCACCTCACTGCGGATAGCACAAAATATGATTTCACTTTCTGCAGGCATCTGATTTAACAAAGGTAAATACTGATTTTTCCTCTGTCTATGGAATGTGAAATGTATAAATGCAATTTTTGCTTACTGTCCAAGCAACACCAATCTTTTACATTGCATCATAGTTGTCAAAAGTACTGAACTTTTTTAAAAGTAAATGTTCAGTATTTTTATACTCAACCCTGAGTACAGAAAACGTAAAGTATTTTATTTTTACTTTTACACTACGTAAAAGGTAAGTAAAATACTTTTTTTGAGAAAACGTAAAAATGACGATTTTTTCGAGAAAAACTTAACAAGGGGTTTTTTTCTCACAGAAAACGTTAAAGTGTGTTTTTCTCACAAAAATAACGTAAAAATATGTGTGTTTTTCAATTTTTACTCTGAAAAACATTTGATGTGTTTTCTCTCCTGATAAGTATTTCATAGGAAATTTTTTTTATGTTTGTCGCTTTCTGTCTGGCAAAATGAAATTTTCTATTCCCTTTAAACACGTTTTCTGCGTACGCGAGTAAGTGAGTACCGGTATTTTTTCAGGAGGAAACGTAAACGTATTTACGCAGTACGCGAGTAGACGTATTTATTGGGTAAACGTAAATATGTTTTAACAACTATGCATGCATGCATTGCATCATTTTCAAAAGGTTTCACCTGTTTTTGCAGCATGCATTTCACTATTTTTCACTTCAGGAGACGCACAACATTCAGTTTGCACTAGGGTGTCAAACAAATTTTTACGGAAAATGAACACAGAAAAATTTTGCCTGCGGAAAACGATAGCTGACAACCTAGTGCACGACCACGCCCACGCATGAATTCGATGTAGGCGAGCCCTAGCGCGCCAAGTTTCACGTGAATACTGCTTTTATCGATAACCACGAACACTACACCATTTGTTGTCGTGGTCAATATTTACACTCGTTTTTGACTACCGTATTGGCTCGAAATACCCTCCGCGGCGCACTGCTTTGCATGCATCAAAACGATGTACCATCTTAATGCTATGGGTTTGATCCACAAAAAACAGCGCTGCCAAATCAACATTCACTCAGCACATTCACTCTGATAAAGTATAAAAATATTAATCCGTTTAAATTCCCCCCCCCCCCCCGAATTTCAGACAAGACAACAGTCAGACAACTTGCAAAACAGGACTACGGTGCAAAATCTGGGCACCCCTTCGAGACGTAGAACAAATGACGGAAAATGTTTGCTCATAGTGAACAGTGGGGACAAATTTGACTCGCCCGTGGACACGCACACCGAGACAATTTGGAGCGGCTGTGTCGCTTCTGGTTCGCTCAGATTTATGTTTGTGTGTTAAGTGTCTCATTGAGCACTGTGCATCCACAGTTCACGTTGGCACTATGCCAACAGTAAGAGATGCATGTGACAATTGTAGAAGTACATCATTGTTGCCATTTTCATTTGTGATTTGACTACTGTAGGACCTCTCATTTCCTATCATTGTAAAAGTTGCACGCATCTGTTATCATTGGAATTAGTTGTACATTGTACAAGCGCCATGGAGCTGGCGCATGGCGCTAGCGCCAAAGAAAAACGCGCCATGGCGTTGCGCTTTTGGTTCTTGGCGCCAAAGTCCTAGGGCTTTTCACATCACTTATTGTAATGCTGCCAACGTGAGAAATAAAAAATCCATTGCCTCATGGAATTTTTGAACATCTGAGTTTGAGCTATACTCGGCAGACCGCACGCTAAGCATTTTTCTGAAGGAAACACTCCATCATGACATCATCGTTAATAAAATGAAAATTGTTTCAGAAAAAAATAAAAAACTTTTTGGGAAAAAACATTCGTCGCTTGTACGCAACTCCGCCTTTTTCTTTTTAAAATGATTTTCTTTTTTGTGAAGGTGCGTACATAAGTATCATGCTCGCGCAGTGTCGACCAAGACATAAGTAAATTTGGGCGAATACTTTGCGGTCCGCCGAGTATACTTCCACACATTCAGCTAAAGTTATGTGAAGTGTAAAAGGTGTTGCAAATTTGTCAAGTGTCGCGTAAAACGAATTATCTGGTAAAGACTTCACCTGCATATTTACAGGCATTTTACGTGACACTTGATAAATTGCTTTCATATAGAATGACTGACACACAATTTGCAACTTTTCCGTTGTTCCTGGTGCGTTTCTTTCTATTTTACAGACTTGCGTAATTGACCCCAATGCTTCTGTTGATAACAGTTTTGACCCCAATTGACCCCAATTCTGTTAATAGTTACTATCAAATGACCATGCACCCTTTCATAAAATGGTTAAGACGTAATGAATTTTGAGTTCGATTAAAATATAAAATGGCTAAAACACATTGCCATTAAAACACATGACATTCAAACACATAACATTTGTTTTCGATGCAGACACTGAAAAGGAACAAAGAAAATCCTTGCTCCCCAGGAATTCAGACACTCCTATATTCGAGTTGAGGAAAATTGCAAGTGCACAGAACAACTGTGATAGTGAAGTTGATATCTTATAGGAGAGCATAAATATTTATAATCACCTGCCATCGAGATTCAGTCGGAAAAGTGTGGAAAGTAGGGTCGCAATGTGATATTTTATACAATTGTTTGATAGATAGGTATAAAAAATTGACAAGAAAAAAATCGAGATGCTCTAATAAATACCTAGCAGTAAAAAGTCGAAAAGTCCACTTGTTTATAGGAATTTTTACCGGAAATTTTCTCGTATGCATTCAAATGAGTTCTGTGAAAAGGCCATTGTTCCACACATGTTGAGAGTAGAGACGGTAAAATTGACACTCTAAAAGGGTGAATCCACTTTGACATGTTGTGTACTTTAACATGTTGTGGAATCTAACATGCCATCATGGGAATATTACATGTTGTGGAAAGTGACATGCCAAAAGGTGAAAGTAACATGTCAAGGGTGAAAGTAACATGCCACAGCCCAAAGGTGAATGTACCTACCATGCAAAGCGTGAAAGTAACATGTCATGCACATGCAGTCGCAAGTCGTATCTCGTGCGTGTGAAATAATTATCAGTGATTGATCGTTATCACCATGTTTGTCAAGGTGTGAATTCTATGTGTAATCAAACCC
>OZ038455.1:5697587-5737137 GCA_964036195.1 Sphaerolaimus hirsutus | reverse complement strand
ACTTTAATGTAAAGTTTCCATTTATAATTTTACTTTATTTTAACATTACTCATTTGGTTGGTTGAAAAGCGCAGTTTTATGTACAAAAATAATGTTTAAACAGGGTGTTTAAAAGGTTCCTGTCTGTAAAGGGCATCAGCAGAACATATGTGCTAATAAAAAGTGACTGCATTGTGTGCAAAAACACACGCGAACCAGGCTAAAAATGAGGGCGTTGAGGCCTCTGATTGTGCCTCCTATCTTTTGCATTGAAGCATGCTTAGCGTGCAGTTCTTTCGCAATTGTATACCCCTTTCCCCCCTTTTAAGCGTGCAGTTCCCCCCTTCCCGGGTCGGACCAAAAAATATGCCCAAAATGGCACTTCCATCACTTTTTTATTTAAAAAAACGTTTTTTTTATTTAAAAAATCGAGTTAAAAAAACGGTTTTTTTCCAAGGCTATTTTTGACATAAATCACCACTTATAATGCTATCCCATGGCTCCACAGCCATTCTGTGGCTATATATAACCCATAACCATATCTGGGAGCTTTTGAAAAAAAACCGTTTTATTTTTTTAACCGTTTTTTATTTGAAAAAAAAAACGTTCTTTTTCCATCCCTACCCAAAACACCCCCCCAACCTTATCCAAGGCGAGGGACCTGGCGAAGCGCTGGTTGCACTGGCCGCACTCGTACTGCTTGTCGTCCTGGTCGAGCTCCTCCTCCAGCTGCTCGTAAAGCTAAAATGTCATGACAGCTAAAATGTCAAGTAAAATGTCAACTGCCAAAAATGTGTCAAAAGTCATGTAAAAGGCGCTGTAACATGTCAAATTTTCTTCTCTGCAAATTTACTAAAATTTTAGTACTCATGCACTAGGTATTTTGCAAAAAATTTTGCGCGCCAGCGCATAATTTCACATGCAAATTGCCATTGGTGGTTGTTTTCATTGGTTTTGTAGCATTTTAGCGGCATTGCTTCTATTCCTGCATGGTATCATGTAATAATAAGTTGAGGAGATATGTCAGTGTAGTAAATAATATCCAGCCAATGTGCTTCCACTTTTCTACAGTGTGAAACATCACTGTCATGTATTAGCCAACTTTTTATAGCCAAATTTAAGCACTATTCCATGCCTAACTTCGCTTGCACTCAAGAAACGTTCAAAAACGGCGATATACATAATTAGTCGACATAAAATTGGATTTTTTGGCAGAAATCAGCACTTATAATGCCATCAGATGATTACATAGCCATTCTATGGTTATATATCATCACAAGTACTGTCACTTGTCTGATATACCTGTATATATTGACTCAGGACCATTTTTGGGAGCTTTTTTAGGTAACGCCTTGACAATTTTTGAAAAAAAGTGAAAAAAGCGCTTTTTTTAAAAAGTGGGGCCGTTAAAAAGAGCGCTTTTTTCCATCCCTACTCAGCGGACTGCAAAGTATGTGTCCAAAATTACTTTGTGTTTTTTACAGATTTGGATACAGATAAAAATTATGAATGAGAGAAGAACCTGGTAGTTAAATACACCATAGTGGAAAAAGATAAATACAGATTGGAAAAACAATGGAAAAATGCCAGAAAACTGAAAATCGAGCCAGAAAATGGAAAAATGGCCTGGAAAAATGGAAACGCAAAAATTTTTCAGCAAGAAAACGGAAAAATGGGCCGGAAAAACGGAAACGTAATAATTTTTCAGCTGCCGGAAAACGGAAAGGTAAAAAATATTCAACTGCCAGAAAATGGAAAACGGAAAGGTAAAATTTTTTCGGCTGCCGGAAAACGGAAAATTATAACATTTTCCTGCGGAAAGGCGGAAACGGAAACGGAAATTTGACACCCTAGTTCGAACGGGTGTAACGTTTCGTGACCATTTCATCAATAGTCGGAATTGGGGTCTCGGAATCCATGAATCCCGAAAATTATCGGAATTCGGGATCGGGATCACGCTCGAATCCTTTACAAGACTGAATGCACTCACCTGGCGGCTGTAATCTGTCTGCATCGGCGGTGTTTCTGCTTTGAGGCCCTTTCTGCACTGAGCCACTCGTTGGAGATTTTGGATTGATCGCATATTGAGCTCCATTGGGTGCAGTGACGAAATTCGCGCTGCGGCGGGGTATTTTATATATTTTTGGTTTTTGATCGGAAAAAAATTTTTAATGATAGATGATTTGAAATGCGAGCAATATGATAATGTTTAAAAAACAATTATGCAGGATTCCACAATGCTATACTTCATATGCTTTGGTATATGATATGAATTGATATCATTTTCCAGTACAGCTTAAAATAGATCGGAAACATCGAAACATCGGAAAACTCCAGTTAAATATAGCTTTTAAATTAAGTCGCGCATATACACGCAACGAACACAAAAATAGAAAGCGAAAAATACCCGCAACTCACCCCGGGTACACGTTAGGGCCCCGATCGACGAGCTTCCTTAGCCGAGCTAAATTGCGATCATTTACGGGCTCCGAGACGGTGAGTCGTCTGGCGAAAACTGCAGGAACGCCCACCTGGTGCCACTCAGAGACCGTGTAAAACGTCATGTAAAATGTCATGCAAAGTGTCAAAAGTCATGTAAAATGTCAAAATTTCTTTTATTTATGGTCGTTTGATATTTTCCATGAACTTTGACATTGCATTAATGTTGACATATGACATGACATTCTACAGAGTCTGGGAGTGGCACCCATAGCGGATTTTGGGGTTAGCATTTTGGGGGGGGGGTGATCACCGAGCGGCAGGCGAAGTTCACGCGCTTGCCCATCATGTGCTTGCGGAACATTCCTGGGGGTGGGGAACACCTTTGGTGTTCACATTATTTCACAAATTTACAACCAGTCAAAAAAGAACGAAAACAAAAAAATAATAACCTTCTTTTTTCTCCAGAATTTGTCTGACGCCAGGCGCCTTCTCGCCGAGAACCTTGTTCGATTCCTGGTCAAAGAGCACATTCAGCCGCGCTTGCAGGTTCAAATACGCCTGGTGCAGTTTGTACGCGTAATCCCACTTGCCGGGCAGCCGCCGATCCACCAAATCCTGTAATAGTGCATCGAAATTTGCATGTTTTTTTTGGCATCAGATGCAAATTGGGCGTGCGTGAAAGTTGGTTTCAATTTGTTGATGCACACAAAATGTGAAAGCGTGTCGCCAACAAAATTTAGCAACACCACTGCACGACCAATTCTTGACGATTTTCCAATTCCCATCCCTATTCCCGACACCATTTGTATTTATGTGACAGTTTCGGTCTCAAATTCAGTTTTAGATCCCAATTTTGGGTGAAAAAATGCCAACAACAACAACACAATAAAAACGTAACTCAAATAGGGTGTCAAAAAGAATCATTACGGAAAACGGAAAGGCGAAAATTCTTCAGCCGTCGGCAAAAGGAAAGCGAAAAGGTAAAATTTTACTGCGGAAAACTGAAACAAAAGACGGAAATTTGACACCTTCACTCTCAAAGCTTCCCAAAGGACCCCCCCCCCCAAAAAAAAAAGCAACCTTCAACTCGGCAGCCTGGTTGCCCTTCAACAACATGGTGACCCCCTTCACAAGCTCCGCCTCCTCGAGCACGCGTCTGAGCTGCGCGGTGCGCGGGTGCTCGTACAGCTGGCCGGCCATCACGCGCACCGGCCTGTACCGCGTCGGCATCACGTGCACCAAGTCCATGAAGAGCACGTCGCCAGCGCACTCGCGACGGACGGATAGGCCCCGGCCGGTTTGACTGGGGGGGTTGAGGGAGGGTGGGATTTGGGGGTAGTATTTCGATTTTTGTCGATTGTTACATTTCTGTGGTAATAAAAAGTGACTTTATACTGTGTAAAAAAACACACAAATGAGACACAGAATGAAGTTCCTGTCTGTAAAGGCCATCAGCAGAACATATGTGCTAATAAAAAGTGACTGCATTGTGTGCAAAAACACACGCGAACCAGGCTAAAAATGAGGGCGTTGAGGCCTCTGATTGTGCCTCCTATCTTTTGCATTGAAGCATGCTTACCGTGCAGTTCTTTCGCAATTGTATAGGTGGAGATGGATCGTATAGTATGATATCATTGTAAAAGATGGGAAAAACTATCTGTGCCAAAAAATCTGACAGTCAAAGCAGTAGTTTTTTACGAAAAAATATAAATTTATAAGTTTCTTTTTTCAGATTGTTTACAGTGGATTTAAGTGCTGTTATTCACGTCCTGTTTTGCCGTTACATTTGCCGTTTCGCTACACACACTTTGAACTGTCATAAAAAATAACTCCATTCATTTCTCCAGCTTCCACTCGGATAGTCCTACTACAACAAAGTTTGAGGTACAAATATTTCCCAGGGGATTTATTAAAGTATTTACAGTGCCTACATATATTAATATAAAAACCTGGACATGTTAGACAAGCTTTTAAACATTAAAACATCATACAAATCAAAGCTTTTAATATGACCATCCGAGAAAGCCAAGAATTGATGCTTTTAACCACGCCAATTCTTGCCGCTATTTGTAATTCCATGCATCACTTTCACTGTGGCATTTTGTTACAAATTTGCGCGGAAAATAATCAGAAATGTAATAAAATTAAAGCCGTTACAATTCTTCATTGCATAGCATAGGTCGTGCATGGAATCAGACATCTAGTTGTACAAATGTTCAGACCATTTTGAGAAAGTTCAAATGTTAAAAAAAAACTTTTTCTAAATTTTGTGTATTTCCCATATGTATATCCTCGAATAAGTCCCCCTTGAATAACTTCACCCCTTTGTTGGCTAGGTGAGTAAATAACTATCGAATAAACACTCCTCTCTGATGGGTGGGAAAGACATGTCATTTATACAAAACGTTTTGAGGTACATAGGTATATGACCCTTGTGTTCTTGTCCCCTTGTTCCATGTTCTTGTCAGGGTGCACACCCAGACCCTGTAAAAGGCCCTTGTTTTTTGACACTTTGCATGCCAATTGACATTTTACAGCGTTTTTTACAGGGTCTGGGATTGGCACCTGGATGTATCTCCAAAATTTTGCACCCAGTTTTCAAATCTTTCATTTGGACAGTTCTACATACATTTAGTGATGGAATGGCGCCATGGCGCTGGCGCCATTTGCGGGCGCCAAAGAGCGCCGCGCCATGGCGCCATTGGCGCTTGGCGCCCTTTTTCTGTGGCGCCCTTGGCGCCTGGCGCCCACATTCTGAAAGGCGCCATGGCGCCCTTGGCGCTTGGCGCCCTTTTTCCGTGGCGCCCTTGGCGCCTGGCGCCCTGCTTTAGAAGGGCGCCAAAAAGGCGCCAGCAGGGTTTCACGGTGAGTGCTGTGTAAATGAAAAAAAAATGAAAAACGCATCCGTGGATGATCTAAATTCGCCAGAAAAATGGACGGAGTGGTGTGAGTGGGTGGAAATCTTTCGTCCAACGGTTCATCAGCGATCTGTCTGACGGATCAGAAGACAAGAATGATGGACCGTCTAACTTTCAAAATCATAAATAAACGGATTTAAATTGTTGCAATTAGGAAACATTGTTTGGAAAGGTCTATTTGTAATTAATGGATTGTTGTCAAATGACAATTTCCATTGCGTTTGAATTCATCATGTGGATTTTATTCAAAAAAATTTTCTTGCTAGCCTTGTTTTTGTTCATTACATCCTGGAGAACGCGAATTAAGAAGTGAATGCGCGTACAATGGTGCTGTAGAAACATTTTTAGCACACGCATGGGGTTGTAGGCACTTCTTTATCCTGGCGCCCTTGGCGCCTGGCGCCCTATTTTCCAAATGGCGCCATGGCGCCCTTGGCGCTTGGCGCCCTCTTTCCGTGGCGCCCCTGGCGCCTGGCGCCCACTTTCTGAATGGCGCCATGGTGCCCTTGGCGCCTGGCGCCCTTTTTCTGTGGCGCCCTTGGCGCTTGGCGCCCACTTTCCGAATGGCGCCATGGCGCCCTTGGCGCCTGGCGCCATTTTCTCTGGCGCTTTTCCATCACTACATACATTATATCTCGGAGAAGAGTGCACCCAAATGTTTTCGTTAGAAGTAATAAAAATAAAAGCATAAGGTGGGAAATGCGCATCAAAACACTTCAGAGAATAATCTAAATAAAAGTTTGGTGATATTTTAGGTAACAAACTACTACAAACGTTACTTTAGCTTGACAGCAGAATGCAAGTCCGTTCTAGAAATAAAGCAATCTACCTATTTTTAAACCCAAACACTTCACTCAGCACATGAAGTATTCAAAAATATTATTATAGATACCTAGGTTTTTCTAATTAAAATGGGTGAGAAGGTATTTATAGGCAATCACTCCACTAAAACACCCTGTCTGTGCTTTTTGTATCAGAGAATAGAGATGTGCCATAGCATGAATGAAAAATTGGTTTTTCGTCAGCTGGCGTAAAATTATATGTAAAATCGATATGTTAATTATTTTCAAGATCAAATAACAGTGACGGTTGACGCTGTATGTATTGAGAAACATATTGTTCATAATAAATTGTTAAACTTCATACACTTTCATGGAATTGATTAAATTTTGGAATTTTACATCAAGCTGCGATCGCACCTTGAACGAGCGCCGCTTCGAACACATATCAAAATGTTGGCACCGAGCCAAAAATATGTAAATGTGTCAGATTGTCAACTCAGAAGGAAGGTTGGACAGAATAAAATCAACCGTGAACCTAACGGAAGCTGTCGGTTCACATTTATTTTGAATTCAAGTTACCGTATATCCTTGAATAAGACCCCCCCCCCTTGAATAATACCCCCCTTGAATAACACCCCCCTGTTGGCCAGGTGAGGAAAAAACAACGCCCCCCCCCCTTGAATAACTCCCCCCTCTTGAATAAGTCCCCTCTCTGGTTAAAACGATCGATGAGCAACACACAAAAATGAAAACGAGACAAACAGAAAAATAAAGCTATGTCTGGGCTGATTCATCGAATGCAAATGGGGTCTGGTGTGTGAAACGAAAAATACAAAAGAATGTTAGCCTATGATATTTTTAGGTTTAGATGATTGAACACGAATTTTAGGATGGATACGTTGTTTTGTTAGTGTTGAACTGGTCATTTTCTGCATTAGATGTGTTGACGGAATGCATATAAACAATGAATAAAGTGAAAGTTTTCCTGGAAGTTCTGAGGAAAAAATAACTCCCCCCTTGAATAGTACCCCCCTTGAATAACTCCCCCCTCCAAAACCTCTGACGAAATAATAACGCCCCTGGGGTCTTATTCAAGGATATACGGTATAAAACAAGTATTATATTAATCGTAAATATTTACCTAAGTGAAACAAAATTGTACAATATGGAAAGTCCGTCTGTCACTCTCACACTTAGAATCCTGCAAAAATATACAATCAAGTATGCTTCATTTAATAAATTTTCAATTTACTGTGATCGCACCTGCTATCTCAAATTTGGATCTCATTCGGTATTTACCGTATTCCCTCAAAATACCCCCCGGGGTGAAATTTAATTCTCGAGTAATGCGCCCTGAATTGCCTGACAGATTAGGATGTGTTTGAACATTTCAAAGTGGATCGCTACACAAACTTGGTACATTTTTGCAAACGGGGGTATTTCAAGGTCAGGGGGGGTATTTTGTCCTTAGCTCGCTCACACCTGGCGACAGTCCCAGATCGTGTAAAATGTCAAATTTCATGCAAAGTATCAAAAAATCACGTAAAATGCCCTGAAAAATGGCAACTCGGTTGCTATTTTGCAGGGTATTTCACATGACTTTTGACATTTTACAGGGCATTTTTCAGGGTCTGAGATTGATACCTGGGGGTATTCCAAGGAGGGCTGTTAATCCAAGGGGGCAAGAGGTATCTAGAGGAAATATGATATTAAATGACCGCGATGAAAATTCAATTGCCCACTCATTTGCGTCACATTCTCCTCAGAGTTTTCGATTGTATTGTGTAAAAATGACACTCACTGGGGGTCATAAATGGAACGTAGAATACTATATTGCATGCCATATTATCTTGAATATGAAAAAAAAATTCACTTTTCCAATCGCAGAAATATTTTAGGGTGGAATGTATCAGAATCAGAATCTTTTTGACCATAAGTTTTAGCACATTATTTTTTGCAATACGCGTGTGATATTTTACGAAATTAAGCTGAAATGCGAAAAATTAGATCAAAAATTCTACTGTTGGTACTTTAGCAGCTATGCAATTCTTTATAGTCCTGTCTATTTTGTTGAGAAATTAAAATGTACATCTGAACATTCACATTTATGGGCATTTTTATAGTGTTTCCAACATTTTGCTACAATACTAAATAACATGAGAAATTGATTACATTTTCCAATTGACTAGACAACATCATTGTTTATTGGCGTTTTATGTCTTAAGAAATTGTTGTCCATGCTCAAGGGATAGTATTAGGTTGTCAACTAAGTAACCTTAATTTTTTGCGTATGTGTGATCGCAAAAAATTAATGTTACTTAGTTGACAACCTAATATGTAAAATAGATGAATTCATTGTCATGAATATTTACACCATTGAGCAGGAGCTGCAGACTGGCATAAAAAGATCAATTTGATGAGTGCTAATCCACAGAGTTGCAAAAACGTATTTACGTTTACCCGAAATACCCGGTTATTCGGGTATTTATACTTACGTTTACATTTTCATAAAATACCGTTACGTTTTGTTACGTTTTCATAAAATACCGTTACGTTTTGCTACGTTTTCCTGACCGAAATACTCGGGTACGAGAGGAAACGTAAAAAACGTTGTGAGACCAGAAAATTTTCAGCAAAATGCAATTTCCGCCATAAATTTCCGACAACTTTTAAAATTTTGTGCGCAAGCGCGCACTTTTCCTCCACAGAAGCTGTATTTTCAAAATAGGTATGTCCAATATTGAAATTATTCTAAAGTTCGACCCCACCTGCAGTGCAGAGTATTATGTATTACGTACCAAACTCGAATTGTGCCAAATGCTTATTGAAAAGTCAGCGGACGCTGTTATTTGGTGGCTTTCGTCGATTGATTTTGTGCTATTTGAAGATCAAATGTTGAAATAACTCTATGAATCGTCATAATTTCAATCTTTTGTGACATAACACTTGGGAAAGCGTTGACAGAACGTGAAAAATTGACTGAAAGACTGGCAAAAAAATAGAAGGGCAGCTTCCAACAGACGGCGTTTGGATAATAGAAAGTTGGTGAAAAATAGAAGGGTGCCCTTCTGTTAGATGATATATGGTAATAATTTATTTACATTTACATTTTATTTTATGTTTTCCCAAGTATTTTAAAAACACCTTACGTTTTAGTATTTATACTTTCATTTTGGAAAAGTACCGTATTTCTTCAAGTCTGCACCGCTCGGCATCTAAACCTGCATGGCATCTGGACCCGCGTGGCATGGATTTCTGCCTGCATGGCATCTAGACGCGCGTGGCATCTATCGTCCCATAGATGCCAAGCGGGCTACATGCCTGCACATGCCATGCGGTCTCCATGCCAAGCGGGCTGAAACCCCCCCACACACTCACGAGACGGCCTCATGGCCTCTGTGCCTCATGCTGGGCTGTTGCGCGCCTGTGCATGCATGGTGTCCCAAAATGAATTTCAACAAAAAATGTTGTTTTTTCAAAAATTCATGCTGAACCTTTACTTGCACAGCTGAAATATTACTCGCTGAACCTGTCACTCTCCAACTTATTTTTATAGGAGTACACCTGTTTATCCAGTCCAGTGTATCATGTGCACAAAAAATATGAATTCAAAATGTGTAAAAATTTCAATGTTTTCCCAATTATTGTTTTCAGATGTCAAGTGTCTCTGAATTTTTTTATTCAAATGCAAATATGAGTACTGTTTGAAATGGGAAAGAAGGGTGGATAAATACATGCATGCCCATGCAAATTCATACATACAATTCTTTAGTAACCCTGTAAAAGTGGCTACTTGAATAAATTTTTATAAAGCCATTTTTGGTAGGAATTGCATTTTGGGACACCATACATGTAAAAAGCCTCAGTGTTAAGGGGCAACACTCAAATTGATCTGGGTAGTGTGGTGAGATATGCATTGAATGTTGTGTACATGGTGGCTTAGAAATAGATGGTCAAATTAGATATTTTTAACAGATTTTCTGGGATCATATTTAATTCAATTTTCTCAAAATCAGCCAATTTGAAATGTGAAATTGAAATTAAATATTGTTCGATATATTTAGTGTTGTGTTTATCCAAATACTGTGTTTGATTGAAATTTAGCCATATGCACTTAACTGGGAAACTAGGAATCCACTAATGTAGGCCACCCTGTAAATGATTTAAAATTCCATGTGAACACTGCTGGAACTCAATGTTGAAAGCCACTTGAACAGGGTGGCCCAATACACATGGAAGTTTACAAAGCTGTTTCCAAAAATGATCAATCAATTTGAGTGTTGCCCCTTAACACTGAGGCTTTTTACATGCATGGTGTCCCAAAATGCAATTCCCACAAAAAAATGGCTTGATAAAAATTAATTCTAGTAGCCCCTCTTACAGGGTTACTAAAGAATTGTATTTATGAATTTACATGGGCATGCATGTATCTACCCTTCTTCCCCATTTCAAATGGTACTCATATTTGCATTTAAATAAAAAAATTCAGAGACACTTGACATCTTAAAATAATAATTGGGAAAAACATTGAAATTTTTACACATTTTGAATTCATATTTTTTGTGCACATGATACACTGGACATGTAGACCCCCCCTGCCTGCTTGGCATCTGGCCTTACTCGCCCGTTTGGCATCTATGCCACAGTCCGCTTGGCATCCAGCATTGGATAGATGCCAAGCAGGTCTAGATGCCAAGCAGGCAGAAATCCATGCTATCCGGGTCCAGATGCCAAGCGGATTAGATGCCATTTAGGCCTGACCCATTTCTTCTAATAGAAGAGCGCCGTTCTATTTTTTCGTCAACTTTTTTACCTGCCGTTCAATTGGAGGTGCCGTTCTATTGGAGGCTGCTGTTCTATTTTTTTCACCAATTTTTTCACATGTTTTTCATATATGAAGACTGTTTTATTTTTAATGAAAACTGGGCAAATTCTAATATCTAAGCATCAATTTGTAAGTTAATATCAATATTTGAATGCTTTGAACGTACTCACCATCAATTTCTATGTTTTTATGTGTTCTGGCACCCTTCCAACGCAGTATCTACCTGCTGTTCTATTGGAGATGTCGTTCTATTGGAGGCTGCTGTTCTATTGATTTCGTGAGTGCCAAAAAGGGCCAAAACCTGCCGTTTTATTGGAGGTGCTGTTCTATTGAAGGTGTGCCGTTCTATTAGAAGAAATACGGTATTTACATTTACGTTTTCCAAAAATACCAGTATTTGACCAACTCTGCTAATCCACTCATCCAAACCTGATCACCCACATGTGTTTGCTATACGCGTTCTGTTTGTGTTATCCTAATGATTCATAAATGAAAGTGACAGGTGCACAAGGCTAATGAAAATCGGCCTAAGGAGGTCACAAGCTAGGTCTTGACTGGGGGTAAAGTTTCTGTTTTCCGTTTTACGCGGGTAAAGTTTTTTCTGTTTCCGTTTCAGTTTTCTGGCTGCCAAATGTTTTCCCATCCGGTTTTTGCTGCTCATTTTCCGTTTTCCGACCTTTTCCCCATTTTCCGACTCAATTATCTGTTTCAGCCGAACTGGTTTTCAATGCATTCAGGTTTTTATTGTATGATTTTTTTCTCCTTCTCCGGGAAAATTTCAGCAATTGTTTTCTTTTTCTAGCTAAATTTCAGCAATCTTTCCATTGCAGTGCAAATTTCATTCGTCAATTTTCCATTTTCTGGCCGTCCATTTTTCATTTTCCGGCAAGTGCAAATTTTTTTCCGTTTCCATTTTCTGTAAAAAATTTTTTGACACACTAGTCGTCACAATGATTTTCTGGTGCAATTGTTAGCGTGATGGAAATCCATAACATTTGCGTCAAGTTCAAGATCATTTTATTTATATATTTTGATTTGTCACATGTAGGTGTATTACTCGGAATTTAAATCAGGCTCTTTACGGACAGATCGGGCAGTATTGAACCAAACTATAAGATTATGAGCAATGGTGTCTGGCCGAGCGACCAGGGGGTACTCCCAAACCCTGTAAAAGACCCTGTAAAATTTCATGTGTCATGTTGAAACACCATCAAATGTCAGGAAAAAGACCGTGTGAAGTGTCATGTGTATCCAAATCTCTTTAGCGTATCCAAATCTTATGTTTTGTATTCAAATCTTATGTCAAAAAGTAAGATTTGGATACAAAAACATGAGATTTGGGTATGATAAAAACGATTTGGATGACACATTACAGTAGGGCTCAAACTTGACTCAACTCGCGACTCAAGGGTAAAATTGGGTCCTCCTGACTCGACTAACGATGAAATAAAATTTGGATACAAATGACACTTTACAGAGTCTTTTACATGACACATGACATTTTACAGGTCTGTTTTTTGGTGTGGAACCTGTGCCGGTGCTCTGAACTTTTTCGCCAGTGTTTCAACGTGCCTAAATAGTATTATAGCACTTTTTCATTTTTGATGGTGAGTATATTACACATAAGTTATGAATGTTCACGCGTACATTTTACTAATCTAAAATACTTTACTTTTGACAACTGTGGTTTCTTTTAGTTTGAGTTTCTAGGGAATCATATTCAAGCATTTAGTACATGTTAAATCATAAATACGGTAAATTTCATATGCGCCAAATTTAGTGCGTGATGCCTCTTAATAATTCATAGATTGATGTCACATATTTCATCATCCAAGTGCCAAATTGCAGCATAGGATGCTAATCAGGTAAATAGCACTTTTCATTTATTTATTACCTAAGATACACTTTTATTGCACAAAATACTTAAAAATTTATCAGCAATACTATCACAGCAAAAACTGGGCTCGTGAAGCGCATGGAAGTGGCGCGCTTCCACACCCTTCAGCACGCTTCCACCAACATCACAAGATTCTTGGTGAAGTGTCTTCCACACGCTTCACTAGCTACAACATGCACTTCACACGCATCCAAACAACGGGAAGACACTTCACGGCGCTGGCACTTCCACTCGCTTCACTGTAATATACATTTGCATGCCAGCGCCATATTTAAAAGCGTGAAGTGTCTTCATGCATATTTTGGTGATGTGTGTGGAAGCGCAAGCGTGCTTGGTGAAGCGTCGGGAAGCGTCAGCGTGAGGACACTTCGCGACGCTTCACACCCCCATTTTTCGCTGTGTATGCCGATTTCCCCCACATTTCAGACAATGTATGAAGTAATGACAATGCTCTATAATTGCAAACAAGCATTTATTCTACTGACACTATGAAATACTATTACTGTGACACTTAACCGCAATGAATGGAACTCATCTCAAAAATGGCACAATGCCAATATGCAGGGAGGCGTTATTGGCAGTGATTGGCTCGTCGGAATTGACGCACTTCGATGGCATTTGTCAATGGCTAATCAAAGGTGTTTTTGTGATGCTCGTGGGCTGTGCCGGCGCTGCGGGCAATGCTTATGGTGCTGTAATGCTCTCAGGTGAGTTTAAATGTTTGTACATTTTTTTGCAAAAGTTTTTTCCCTGAATACAATCAATTTGTCCAAAATCCTGATCCTGATCATAAGACCCTGACTGATACCAATCCTGATAGTGACCCTGAAAATTTGAAATCCTAATGCTGATGCCAGATCCTATCCTAAAAACAATCGCGATCTCTACCAAACATGCATTTCTCTACCAAACATGCATACCTGCATTTCTCGTATTTCAGGCTTAACAGTGAGAAGATCGGTGGCGATCTTGCTGGGCAGCCTGGCGCTGTGGGACATGGCCGTGTGCGTCAGCGTGCAGGCCTTCTACGCCCTCAGCGACACCCTGATGCCTCTGTTCGCCCAACAGATCGTCTTCTTTGAGTGGGTTCAGGGGCATTTTGGTGGATTATTTAGCCTGAATTTGGGAAAAAAGGTAAATGTGGAGAATTTTAAACTGCTGTGAATTAAGTGTGGTGAAGTGCCTTTGGCACTTGGGTAGATATGTTGCATGTGTGCTTCATCTGTTTCTGTGTCAATTCTGTCGGAGGCATTCCACATTTGGACTCATAGGGTTGGTTAGATATCGAATTGCTCCTCCAGGGGGATGGATAGTTGGACTTTCACTCCCATTGCAAGCAACTGACTAGTACCTCCCTCAGTGGTAGGCTCTCATGTTTCTCTGGATCACTCCGGTGTGACAGTCAACAGTGGACACGGTGAACCAACAGCACTGAGAGAAACCTCTTTTATCACCTGAAGTCAGATAGAATGAGCATGTGTAGCACTGGATCTGCTTTGTGTCCAGCAGATGCGTGGGTTGGTGCCAATGAAGAGCTCGGTAGGTCAGCACAGCCATTCGGCAATGATGCCGTCATTCCCTCTGCATTGAATCTGGTTTAGCTCATTCACCATGTTGTATTTGAGGGTTGAGGGGTTTTGGTGTGTTAACTGTTAGTGCTTTATTGTGTTCCCTTCTATGGCTGGTATCACATAGCTTTATTAGATCACTTATGGAAGTAGTTCTAATGAACAATCATCTCATCACACATCCCAAGACAGGTGCAAATGAATTTGCTTCACTGGCAAGAAAAGTTCATAGTGACCAAGTCCACTCACATTCCCCCTCCTTGGCATGTTGCCAAAATCACAATTTCATACACTTTCAGATACTTAACAGTGTGGGTACACCCAATATCAAATTTGTCAATGGTGGCTTCATTTTGGACACTGGTTGTCATCACAGTGGAAAGATTTTTTGCGGTTTCACAACCACTCAAACATAGAGCTGTGGACACTGCGGCCAGGGCCAGAGTTCTGTGTGCATGCGCTGCTATTGGTGCTGGTGAGTTTTGTTGTTTTTTATTGTGGAAAAGTTTGTGCTTGGGTATTTTGTGGAAGATTGGTATGATTGGAGGATTGGGATGGGATAAAATTTATGGCAATAATGGATTTTTTTCTTGAATCACGTTTTTAAGCACTAGTAGATAAATAGTTTGAATAAGATTGCAGGTGATTAGTGTGAGTTGTCTGGAGAAATCAGCCATGTTTCTGCTCCAAAAATTAATAAGATGTACTGTATATATGAGAGAAAATACTGTTTCAAATTTCAGTGATCTACTGCATTCCACAATACTTTGAGCTGACAGTTGCCAAGTGCATGCACCCGGAAGGCTACCCAAAGTATTATGTGTGGGCCACAGAGTTGAGGCAGCAAACACTTTACATAACCATCTACAAAACCTATGCTCAATGGATATTTGTATCATTTGGCCCATTTGCTATCATTTTGGTTGTCACCATCAGAACTATTATGCTGGTGAGGACTGCCAGAATGCACAGGCAGAGAATGTTGGGCAGGTGGGTTTCCAAATGTTTGCTTTTTATATAAAAATACATCTGAAATCCTGGCAGAAATGTACCTGCCCATATGGGTACTATTTGACCCAAAACTAGTAAGATGTGTTTGCCCCTAAGTGAGTAAGGTATGGCAACTGATTCACTGAATATGTAGTACTATTTGTCTGGCTTTTTAAACAACTATTGTCTTTTTTGCCTTTTTGACACACATTGTTTTCCACATAACAACAATCACAATTTGCTTTCAAAAACCTGCAAGTCATGAGAGCAACACAAATGAGCATTTTTTCACTGAACCTCCAAGGTCCAAGCTACAATCTTTGCTATAACCAAAAAAATGTCTGCAACACAGCACTGCCACTCTGATGCCAGTGAACAAAAGTCAAAGCAGATTGAATAGTGACACGGCAGAAAGTAGAAGGAATAGTGTCTTTGTAAGTTGGGGATGCTTTTTTAACACTGGATGTTATATTTAGGCGGCGTTTACACGGATTTGCTGTGATGACAAAAAATGCAATTTTTATAACTGTTCTTGTGGAATCAACGTGAAATATATTACATGTGTGATACCTCAATTGATCGTGATTGTGCCAGCTTCACTGCCTGGGGCATACATCAAATTCCATAATTTCCCTAATCACGCACACTAGATCACACTTTTTCATGTTGTCGTAGGTTTGTTGGAGGGTTTGTTCTACGCGGTCTCGCTAGCGAGGCCGCGTAGAACAAACCCTCCGACAAACCTACAACAACAAGAAAAATACATTATCTGTTGTGCATTATTGCGTAATCTATAAAAATTAATCATTGTTCTATAATCTATAAAAATTAATCAATTGAGGTGTCTGATCTATCTACTTTTTGGTTTTCACCCAAAAACATGGTTGACAAAATCACAATTTTTGTCGTCACAAAGAATCCGTGTAAACACCGCCTTATGATTTTTTGTTTTTGTTCTTAGTTTTTTGTCGTGAAATGTGAAGTGAAAAGTGAGGTGAGGGTTAAGTTGAGCGCAATTCAAGGATTCAACACTTTACTTTTTTAATGGCGAGTATTTACATAAATAATGTACATCAGTGTCGGGTTCATGTTATACACTCTCAAAGCCAATCCCATTCTTTAAAAGAATGACTAACAAAAGTGAGGTAAAAGGTATTAACCTCAGGTATTAACCTTAATCTCAGTATTTACCTTCATCTCAGGTTCAATTACAGCCACCGGTGATAGAAAATGCAGGTGCTAATATGAGACGAAACACAGCCCCCCTTGGAACCCCAGTGAAAAAGCAAATTCAAGTGAGACAGAGGGACACTACTACGCCGATGTTGCTGGCAATTGCCATCAAATTCATACTCTTCAACACGATGACCACCGCTCTGTGCGTGGCTGAGTACGTGCAGCCAGATCTGCCCAAACTTTCACACGCCTATTTGGTGCTGTCGCAGGTTTGCTCACGGTTGGGTAACTTTTCATGACAGAAAAAATTCTGCAAAATATTTATCTGTTAAAAATTAGTTTGTGTCACTTTTCGATGTCTCTAAATAAGACAAATTTGATTCCCTATAAATCTTGCCAGTGCCCTACGTTGTACCATTGGTGCCAGCACTGAAGGGCACCAGCAAAAATCGGCACCACACTGCACTGACACTGGTGCCATTTTGACTAGTGCAGTGCACTCAAGTGGTCTGCACTGCAGCACCCCCTGTGATCACACTTCAGAGCATTATCACACTTAGCATTCGAAAAATAACCCGTGATTTATATTTTCGAAAATCACAATAAATATAAATAACCCATGATTTATATATATTTATATTTTTTCCAAATTCTGAGTGATATATTTATATATATTTTTTAAATTTGAAAAAAAATCACTGAGAAAATCACTGATACTTGATACATTGTGGCGCAATGATTGTGCTTTATGACTAAAACATGCAATCTGTGTGAGAGAAATTTGCAGGGATTTTCTCCAGAAACTCTCTCTGTTCATGTAGAGCATTATTGGGTTAAAATTGTATTTGAAGCAGGTAAATATTGTTAGCCTACACACACTAGTTTTCGCCCTGACTTTTTTGAAAACTGAAATAGCCAAAAATGGTGACGCCCCCCCTTGAAATACCCCCTGTTGAGAAATACCCCCCTCAAAATGGGTACTATGAACTTATAACCCCCCTCAAAATACCCCACCCCAATTTACTGAATAGAGAACATAATGCGGTTTGTGATCCGGGAAACGCAGAACACATGTTAAAAACAATAACTGTGTGATGTTGGAACTGGTTATATACTGTCTACATACATATATAAGTCCATAGTGTTATAAATGGCGGTTTTTGTTGCATTTTTCGACATTTGTGTACATTTCAAACAACAATTTAGTAAAGAGATTTGAAAAATTTCTGGCAAAATGATAACCCCCCCCCCCCTTGAAATACCCCACTTGTTTGACCCCCCTCAAAATTTCCACTCTGAAAAAATAAACCCCCAGGGGGTAATTCGAGGAAATACAGTATGTTCAGTTTTCACAAATGGCATGAATTTTGGTGGGGTGGTGTTGGCAAATCACTAGTTTGATCACAACTCAAACTCAAATGATGGCAAATGGTGACATCACTATCAATTAGTTTTCATTTTGTATGTGACAAAAATGTAAACTGTCTTAGTAACTTTTTTTATGTCATCCTGCTATGAATTCTATGGTTATGTTTTAGGTATTAAGCATCTCTCTATCTTATAACATACTTTTCTATAAAAAAACATGACTTTAAATCAAAAAATACCAATTTGATATTATCAAAATTTTTCTACAGTGATTGCAAGCTCAGTTTCATCACCAATGAATCAGTGCAAGCACATCACCAATGAAAAAGTGCTGAGCATGAGCACCTATTTGGTCAAACGTCCATTGCCACAACCAGGCGCTATAGGTTGAGAGCTAAATATTTGCAGTGCAAAATATTTTTTAAGTTTACATTGAGGTTGAACTGAAGGTTGAATTTTTCTGTGATATTTGCTTGATGTTTTCACTTGTAAAATACTGTATAAATGAATACTGCTTGTGGAATGATAATAAATGTACTGTGGTATCTTAGAGTACATTTTTTGTGCTTGCAAATGGTAAATAAAGCCCAGAATATTGCTTGAAAATGAAATAAAGCACAAGTGATTTTTTGAGATTTTTTTCAAGCTTAGAGTTATTTTTTCAGTAATTTAATTATATTTGCTGGAGACCTAGAGTGATTTATATATATTTATATTTTTTCCAATATTGGAGTGATATATTTATATATATTTTCCAAAAAATCAGTGATTTTTTCGAATGCTAATCACACTTCAGAGCATTATCACACCTGATCACCTGGTGAAATGCACTTCACTGATACTTCACTAATTTTATTCCTTAATTGTTTACATTTGAAAATGCTTGAAAATTTGTGAAGTGTGTTCAAGGTTCTGTGTGAGGATACTTCACCGCAGATCACTGCAGATCACCGTGGATGCTGGTGCCATTTGGTGCCTAGCAGTGAGGCACCTTTATATCATGCCAAAGAACCATGGCAACCAAATTTACTACACTACACTGGTGTGAACTGAGCCAACTTTGCCTAATTTGCATGAACATGCCACAAATTGCAGATATCCAACTTGTTGGTGGTTGCAAATAGCGCATCGAATTGCCTCGTCTACATCCGTTGGAAAGCTACGCTCACAGGTGGGTCAAAGACGAGTGTGCTTATAAGGCTGAGTGTATAAATTATGTACCTAATAAAGATATCCTGGAAATGGCTCTCCTGTGCACTAACCACTATGCTACCCAGGCCAGACCATCCATATTATGTTAATTTGCAGTAAGCTTTTGGGTCCATCTGAAGGGTGTGCTTCTAAAAGTACCGATCTACAAAAAATCGATTTTGAGATAATCGCAATTGAAAGTTTGGAGTATGCAATACCCATACATGGGTATTGGGTATGGGAATTTTGGGTATGGGTATTTCGGCCATATTGTTGGGTATCCACATGCATGGGTATAATCATTGATTATACACATAACACTAGCTATATAAAATTTAGTGAATTATATTTTTGTAGTACAGTACATTTTAAAGGAACAAATTGGTAATAGCATGTAGATCGGTATTTTTTAAAGCACAAAATCAGACAGCTGTAGATCGGTACTTTTACCCATAATAAAAAAGCACAAAATGAGTTTTTGCTGAATCAGACGCCGATCTGACATCGGTACTTTTAGAAGCACAAAAAAGAATGTGCAGATCAGTACATTTAAGAGAACAATTTTGAAAAAAGTGTGTAGATCGGTACTTTTAAAGACACAAAAGCTGAAAAAGCTTGTAGATCAGTACTTTTAAAATTTCAAAAACCGTATTTTGCGATTTTTTTGCTTTTTTTGACCACTCATATCTCAAAATTGAATTTCACACCCCAACATAATATATATTTTTTGAAGCGCATGTTTATGGGGACCCCAAAAATGGTCCTAACTCAAATTTGAAAAATTTGTAGATCGGTACTTTTAGAAGCACACCCTTCATCTGTGAACAATGCAGAAGGCGTCGTGGCTGGTGCTAGGGTGTCAAGTTTCCATTTTCTGTTTTCCGTTTCCGTTTTCCGCAGGCAAATTTTTTTCCGTTTCCGTTTTCCAGCTGCTAAATTTTTTTTCTGTTTCCGTTTCCGTTTTTCCGGCTCATTTTCTGTTTTCCGACTAAAATTTCAATTTTTCCGCCTCTTTTCCGTTTTCCGGCTCAATTGTCTGTTTTTCCAACTTTTTTCATTTTCTGGCTCAATTCTCTGTTTTCTGTTTCAGCCAAACTGATAAACATGCATGCAGGTTCTCAATTATGTGAATTGTTTCTATTTCTAGCAAGATTTCTGCAAAAAATTTATTTCTGGATAAACTTTTGCAGTTTTTTTCCGTTTCTGGCAAAATTTCAGCAATTTTTTTCCGATTCCGGCATAATTTCAGCAAATTTTTCCATTTCTGTTTCTGTTTATCAGCCTTTCATGTTTCCGTTTTCCGGTAGGTGCAAAAGTTTTTCCGTTTCTGTTTCCGTTTTCCGGCAAGTGCAATTTTTTTCCGTTTCCGTTTCCATTTTCCGCCAAAAAGTTTTTGTTGACACCCTAGCTGGTGCCACACACAGTTAAGGGCATTGCTGTCGCAGCAGATCAGCCCCAATGCCAGTGCAAAAATGTGGCCTCCTGGATTCCTGGTAGCTCAGTCAGTAAGAGCATTCGTACGCATAGTGAAAGGTCCCGGGTTCGAGTCCGGGCCAGCGTGAAAACATTTTTGTACATTTTCTCTAGGTGGTCCCAATTTCACATCTGAGAAATCAATTATAAACGCATTTTATTTCCCAAAACAAATGAATGTTTCGCACTCGCCACTCAAGCAACTCCCCCCACTCAAATACACCCCCCCCCCAGCGTCGAGCAACCGGACCCGCTGCCCGACGACGGGCGCCAACCAGAACGCCATGGTCGAGTTGAGCAGCGCCAATCACAGCGCCAAATTCGCAGCCCTGGCGCACAGGCAGATTAATTCTAGAATTAGCGACGCGTTGTCTAGAAATAGAAGCACGGGTGCTTTGATGGCTGAATTAGAAAATGCGGGTGTGGGCAGGGAAAAAGTGAGGGCGGTTTGTTGGGGGGCTGTTAAATGGGAGAGACTTATTATTACTATGCGATTTGAGACAAGTGAGAAACAAGATACTTATTCAATAGGTCGAATTATTCAAGTAAATACAGTATGCTACACATAGGAAACTTCACATAGAAAAAATTGATTACCCAATAGCCGTTGTACTTAAGTTCTGTCCCCCAACCTACCGTATTACCTCGAATTACCCCCCCCCCCTTGAATTAACCCCCCCCCCCCCCTCGAAATACCCCCCTGAATTGAGTGTAAAGAGAAAGTACATGACAAATACCGCAGTTTGTGATCTGTCCAATGCAGAACACACGTTAAGAGTGATGATCAAGTGACGTTATGGGAGGGTTTTTGTAATTTAATACGGTAATTTAATTTGAATGCGCAACAGATACCAGCCGAAACATCCACCTCACTGCGGATAGCAAAAAAAATATGATTTCACTTTCTGCAGGCATCTGATTTAACAAAGGTAAATACAGATTTTTCCTCTGTCTATGGAATGTGAAATGTATACCGTATTACCTCGAAATACCCCCATGGGGGTTTATTATTTCGCCAGCAAAATTTGAGGGGGGGGGGGTTAATTCGAGGGGGGGGGGGGGTTTATTCGAGGGGGGGTTTTATTATTTCGTCAGAAATTTTCGTAAGAATCGTAGTAAATAGTAGGCATTTACATACCCAAAACAGGTAATAAATGTGTCCAAACAGGATATATTTGGACATAAAAACGTAGATAGCTATTTACACTGTAGCTGTAATGCAAATTAACAGTAATATACATCATGTACATTGCATACATGACATATTTATTATGTACATGATGTACATCATTCCGAAGGGGGGGGTATTTCGAGGGGGGGGTTTATTATTTCCCCAGCCCATTTTGAGGGGGGGTTAATTCGAGGGGGGGGGTTAATTCAAGGGGGGGGGATAATTCGAGGTAATACGGTAAATGCAATTTTTGCTTACTTGTCCAAGCAACACCAATCTTTTACATTGCATCATAGTTGTTAAAAGTACTGAACTCTTTTTAAAGTAAATGTTAAGTATTTTTGTATTCAACCCTGAGTACCGAAAACGTAAAGTATTTTATTTTTACTTTTACACTACGTAAAAGGTACGTAAAATACTTTTTTTGAGAAAACGTAAAAATGACTAGGTATTTTTTTCGAGAAAAACTTAACAAGGGGTATTTTTCTCACAGAAAACGTTAAAGTGTGTTTTTCTCACAAAAATAAAGTAAAAATTGTGTTTTTCAATTTTTACTCTGAAAAACATTTGATATGTTTTCTCTCCTGATAAGTATTTCATAGGAAATTTTTTTATGTTTGTCGCTTTCTGTCTGGCAAAATGAAATTTTCTATTCCCTTTAAACACGTTTTCTGCGTACGCGAGTAAGTGAGTACCGGTATTTTTTCAGGAGGAAACGTAAACGTATTTACGCAGTACGCGAGTAGACGTATTTATTGGGTAAACGTAAATATGTTTTAACAACTATGCATTGCATGCATTGCATCATTTTCAAAAGGTTTCACCTGTTTTTGCAGCATGCATTTCACTAATTTTCACTTCAGGAGACGCACAACTTTCAGTTTGCACTAGGGTGTCAAACAAATTTTTACGGAAAATGAAAACGGAAAAATTTTGCCTGCGGAAAACGAAAGCTGACAACCTATTGCACGACCACGCCCATGCATGAATTCGATGTAGGCGAGCCCTAGCGCGCCAAGTTTCACGTGAATACTGCTTTTATCGATAATCACGAACACTACACCATTTTTTGTCGTGGTCAATATTTACACTCGTTTTTGACTAGCTATTGGTCGGTATTGGCTCGAAATACCCTCCGCGACGCTATGCTTTGCATGCATCAAAACGATGTACCATCTTAATGCTATGGGTTTGATCCACAAAAAACAGCGCTGCCAAATCAACATTCACTCGGCACATTCACTCTGATAAAGTATAAAAATATTTATCCGTTTAAATCCCCCCCCCCCCCGAATTTCAGACAAGACAACAGTCAGACAACTTGCAAAACAGGACAACGGTGCAAAATCTGGGCGCCCCTTCGAGACGTAGAACAAATGACGGAAAGTGTTTGCTCATAGTGAACAGTGGTGAGAAATTTGACTCGCCCGTGGACACGCACACCGAGACAATTTGGAGCGGCTGTGTCGCTTCTGGTTCGCTCAAATTCATGTTTGTGTGTTAAGTGTCTCATTTAGCACTGTGCATCCACAGTTCACGTTGGCAGTGTGCCAACAGTAAGAGATGCATGTGACAATTGTAGAAGTACATCATTGTTGCCATTTTCATTTGTGATTTGACTACTGTAGGACCTCTCATTTCCTATCATTGTAAAAGTTGCACGCATCTGTTATCATTGGAATTAGTTGTACATTGTACAAGCGCCATGGAGCTGGCGCATGGCGCTAGCGCCAAAGAAAAACGCGCCATGGCGTTGCGCTTTTGGTTCTTGGCGCCAAAGTCCTAGGGCTTTTCACATCACTTATTGTAATGCTGCCAACGTGAGAAATAAAAAATCCATTGCCTCATGGAATTTTTGAACATCTGAGTTTGAGCTATACTCGGCAGACCGCACGCTAAGCATTTTTCTGAAGGAAACACTCCATCATGACATCATCGTTAATAAAATGAAAATTGTTTCAGAAAAAAATAAAAAACTTTTTGGGAAAAAACATTCGTCGCTTGTACGCAACTCCGCCTTTTTCTTTTTAAAATGATTTTCTTTTTTGTGAAGGTGCGTACATAAGTATCATGCTCGCGCAGTGTCGACCAAGACATAAGTAAATTTGGGCGAATACTTTGCGGTCCGCCGAGTATACTTCCACACATTCAGCTAAAGTTATGTGAAGTGTAAAAGGTGTTGCAAATTTGTCAAGTGTCGCGTAAAACGAATTATCTGGTAAAGACTTCACCTGCATATTTACAGGCATTTTACGTGACACTTGATAAATTGCTTTCATATAGAATGACTGACACACAATTTGCAACTTTTCCGTTGTTCCTGGTGCGTTTCTTTCTATTTTACAGACTTGCGTAATTGACCCCAATGCTTCTGTTGATAACAGTTTTGACCCCAATTGACCCCAATTCTGTTAATAGTTACTATCAAATGACCATGCACCCTTTCATAAAATGGTTAAGACGTAATGAATTTTGAGTTCGATTAAAATATAAAATGGCTAAAACACATTGCCATTAAAACACATGACATTCAAACACATAACATTTGTTTTCGATGCAGACACTGAAAAGGAACAAAGAAAATCCTTGCTCCCCAGGAATTCAGACACCCCTATATTCGAGCTGAGGAAAATTGCAAGTGCACAGAACAACTGTGATAGTGAATTTGATATCTTATAGGAGAGCATAAATATTTATAATCACCTGCCATCGAGATTCAGTCAGAAAAGTGTGGAAAGTAGGGTCGCAATGTGATATTTTATATACTCCAGTCACTGTACAGCCTGCACGTGTGGTTGCCGCTGGAAGAGTGCCAACGAGTTTTTACGCATGCGATTTTCATAAAAAGTTGGAAAAAGTTATCTCTGTTATTACGCTATACATTAACTTTTCACAACAATAATTTTTTCATCTTTTTATAGAGAAATTGCATGTTTTATCATCATTGGCACGCTTCCAACGCGAGACATAAATGGGTGCGAAGGCAGAGTATCATGTACGCCGAGTATACAATTGTTTGATAGATAGGTATAAAAAATTGACAAGAAAAAGATCGAGATACTCTAATAAATACCTAGCAGTAAAAAGTCGATAGTCCGCTTGTTTACAGGAATTTTTACCGGAAATTTTTTCGTATGCATTCAAATGAGTTCTGTGAAAAGGCCATTGTTCCCACACATGTCGAGGGTAGAGACGGTAAAATTGACACTTTATAATCATGTATTTGGAACTTTGCGATTTTCAGTGAAAGTGAAAATTGGCAGAGAATTGTAAATGAAATTTTTAACACACTTTTCTGGATCTATCGACTTTTAGAAGTAGATATCTCGTTTCCTATTCATACCTATTCATTATGTGAACTTTATTGTGTTTTATTATTAGTTTTCATTATTCATTATTTCCTCAATTTATTTCTATTTGGTGAAAGCTCATCATTCGCAGTTATTGCCAATTTTGAGACTCAATCTCTTTTTGCGTTATTATGCACTTTAAATCAAAATCAAATTAGTAAGTTTGACGATTTCTTGAAGCATTTCATTGATATACCTAGGTATTATAATAATCATGTCCCATTGTGCCTACACACACTAGTTTTCACCGTGACTTCGTGTGAAAACTGAAATTTTTTCAAATGCAAATTAATGAACGCGGTTGTATGATTTAATTTCAAATAAATTTGAATTTAAATTTAAAAAAGTTAAAATTTGAAAATTTGATAACTAGAACACATAAAGCATACAATAAGAGTAGGCTGGATGTGGGCATGTGGCCATTTCAGTTTTCACACAAGTCACGGTGAAAACTAGTGTGTGTAGGGCCATTGTCACAAGATGACGATGATTCACATAAACATTTTCACCGCTGCCGAATTTAATCTGCCGGAAATATGTAAATAGGTATATCAAGTGTCAATCGCGCAAGTGGGAAAATGACAGGAAAAGTGGAAAGTAAAGCTATGCAGTGTGGGAAGTCAAGTGACAACTAAATTGATAAATGCAAATACTGTTGACTTATCATCAGTTCATTTGTCACTTACCTACTGGAGGTCAGTCTCCAATAGAAGGGCAGTCTCCAATAGAGGGGCGTCTCCAATAGCTAGAAGGGCAGTCTCCAATAGTAGGACAATTAAAAAAGTTGACGAAAAAATAGAATGGCACCCTTCTATTAGAAGAAATACGGTATTCAGCTGACATCATAAATTGGCTCCCTGCCATCCCAAAGGGACGGTGCGACAGCCAAAATCGCCACTGTGGAAATACTGCAGAAAAGCCAGAAAATCAACAGGAGGCATCTGTCGATCACTGTGGCTAGAAAGCGCCATTCAGCCAGACGCTGCAAAGAAATGGATTTGGTCACAGAAAGAAATGGATTTGGATCTTTGAGTCACCGGAATTGGTGACGCTAAAAGCGACATTTGTAAAATGCCTTGTAAAATGTCAGATGTCAAGTCAAGTAAAAACAAGAAAAAAAGTTGTAGGTTCAGTCAAGCAAAGTGTCAAGTTGTGTAAAATGCCCTGCAAAGTGCATGTCAAGTGTAACTTATTTGCCATTTTACGGGACATTTTAGTTGACTATTGAGACTCAGTCAGGTGGCAGTCCCAAGCCCTGTAAAGTGTAAAGTAAAGTGTCAAGTGTAAAGTCAAATGTAAAGTAAAGTGTCAATCAAAACAAAAAAGAAAAGATTTTATTACTGAAATTTGCATGATAATTGGCAGTTTACTTTGCATTTGACTTTACAATTGACACTTTACTTTGCATTTGACTTTACACTTGACACTTTACTTTACACTTTACAGGGCCTGGGACTGCCGCCAGTTAACGATTATCTGCACGGATATACTCGGCGGACATCACACTTAGTAAGGAAACCTACCATTTACCATCTGAATAGTGAACCAAATATTATAAATAGTTTTTCATCGTAATTATTCGTTTTTACGATGGAAAAATTAATTTCGAAATTTATCACAAGATTTTATTCATTTTTTTATGGTGGGAACCTGCACATACTTTGCGGTCCGCCGAGTATAACAAATAACTAAGGTGTTCCGGCTGTGGGTGGAAATTGTCAACTCAGTTGACAAATGAGCTTAACGGCAATTAACATACTCTACTCTGCTATAAATAATGGTTGACAAAATGAATAATTGGAGAGAAGCCAACTAGGGTTCAAACGATATGACTTTTCGATATCGATATTCGATATTCGATATTTTTTTCTGAAACTCAATATTCGATATCGATACGATATGGAACCTCGATATCGATATTCGATATTCGATATTGAAAAATGGTCGATATTCGATATTCGATATTTCGATATTTTCGATATTCGATATTGTGATTTGCTTTTGGTATAGCAAGGCATATTTCAAGTGGCATATTGTATTTTCATGTGGTTGCACACATGGTTAATCATCTCTTTACTGAAATGTGAATGGTACAAGTGATTTTAACAAGGTTTACATCACTCAAAAGTAGAAAATGGAAGAGAAACATGATGCATCAAAGTGTATCAGACAAAAAACAATTGGTAGATATTACGGTTCATACCTTTAACCTAATTGCTTAAGGGCATGTTGCAAAAAATAGCATATTAGCATTTTCTAGCTTCACATTTACCACTCCAACAAAAATGACATTATAAATACTGTACTTTTACTCATCAAATACGATACTATAAGCAAATCAGATCAATCATAAATATCTCAAAATGAAAATGATAACTTAATTTAGGGACACAATACAGGTTCGATATATCGAAAAAATGGTCGATATTCGATATCGATATTCGATATTTTTTCAAAATTTTCGATATCGATATTCAATATTCGATATGAAAAAATGGTCGATATCCGATATTCGATATTCGATACGATATATCGTTTGAACCCTAAAGCCAACCATTTCACAAGCTGTTTTGTCATCGTAGTATTCACATACATCAGCCAAATTCTGCGCTGCACTCTCATAGTGCGGCATCTAGTATGCTCATTTTATTTGTCCCATTATTTTTATGCAAATTCGATAGAATCAGAGAAACAATCTGATCAGAAAACGCGCAAAAAAACACAGGACAAATAAGATCAGCACCATGTCGCATATGGCCTTAGTGAGGGGGTTGTCCAAAATCTCCGCACTTGTCATTGGTTGCGCTGATGACATGGTAGACCTAGATGGGCCAGGTGTGAAATTTAATTGGCCCGACACATTTTTGTCGGGCAATGTGATTGACTGTATTATATCTGTGATTATTCGTTGGCTAATCTATTTACTGTATATCCTTGAATAAGACCCCCCTTGAATAATACCCCCCGTTGAATAATACCCCCCTTGAATAACACCCCCCTGTTGGCCAGGTGAGGAAAAAATAACGGTCCCCTTGATCAACTCCCCCCTCTTGAATAAGTCCCCCTCTGGGTAGAACGATCGATGAGCAACACACGAAAATGAAAACGAGACAAACAGAAAAATAAAGCTATGTCTGGGCTGATTCATCGAATGCAATCGAATGGGGTTTGGTGTGTAAAACGAAAAATACAAAAGAATGTTAGCCTATGATATTTTTAGGTTTAGATGATTGAACACGAATTTTAGGATTGATACATTGTTTTGTTTGTGTTGAACTATTCATTTTCGTATTAGATGTGTTGACGGAATGCATACAAACAATGAATAAAGTGAAAGTTTTCCTGGAAGTTCTGAGGAAAAAATAACTCCTCCCCCATTGAATAACTCCCCCCTCCAAAACCTCTGACGAAATAATAACGCCCCTGGGGTCTTATTCAAGGATATACGGTATGTTCTAACGAGGGGCCAATTCCACGTGTATGATCCACATTGTGGATTATGGTAAGTAAGGTGACAAGTAAACTAAAACCTGGCGGCAGTCCTGAGAGCCCTGTAAAGTGTAAAGCCAAGTGTCAAATACCACGTAAAATGGCAATCAAAACAAACAAAAAATTGATAAATTTTGCAGGACAATTGACACTTTGACCTATGACAGTATACTTTACAGGGCTCGGGACTGCTCCCTGAAAAGTATTTTCCCATAGAAATTTACATGTTGTTGACATTTTAATTCACTCTACTTGTCACTTACATACATTACAACCTACTTATTACTGATCACACTCTATGTCACTTGTCTGCCTTGCGGAATCGGCAGAAACTAGGCACCTAGATACCTAAAAATAAAATACAAATTAGCATTGAATAATCCACGCTACAATCAATCAAACTGCTCAAACAATTAAATTCGGGCCAATTAAATTTGGTCCCTGAAGACGCATACTCATAGGTAACATCTGATCCGGGTAGCACACTTTGAGCCAATACGTCGGTGAGAATTTCTGCATTTTGACAGGTTTCTGGTGCCATTTTGTTGTTGCTTTTGTGAAGATATCTGCGGGTTTTGGAACTGTTGAAGTCAATGGAGCCGAAGGTAGGTATATGAATCGAATTGCATGTGTAAACCATTTAATTATGATCATACCAAATTACTGATCGAACACTTGTGCCAACTGTTAATTCTTAAATTAGACATGTGTAAATTCACGATGGCAAAAAAAAGATTCGAAAATTCGAAAACAATTTTTTCGGAATTTTCGAATTTTTATTTCACCCCTAGAAAAAACACTTAAAAATCGATTTATTTTTCAAAAAAATCAAAAATTCGAAAATTCAAAAATTCAAAAATAGTTTTCGAATTTTTCACGGAACTCAAGGCCACAAAACGCCTTCTTAAGTTCAACGTCTAAATCAATTGACCATTGATTTGTGGAGCATCTGAAAAAGTGTAATGTAACGAGAAAAAAAAACATTAAAAAACCTTTGAAATGGCGTCCGCCGCGGTAGAGGCGGACCCATATATTGACCCATACATTTTTCGATATTTTTGCTTTCATGCAAAATGCAAAACTTTAGGCACAGTTTGCTTTGCACCTCAAAAACTCAGCCATTCCTCAACCGATTTTTACCATTAAACATTCAAAATAATCCCAAATGTTTTGAGAGTTCATCTCTGAGATCAAATAGGTGATGTACAATTACAAGGTATACCGATTTGGCACAATTTCGGAATAAAAAATTTGCAGAATACGTTTTGTACATGCCATCTTAAACACCTTATCGAGATTAACTTGAATCAAAGTCCTCGAACCATCAAAGAATATGATCGATATATATCTTCACTTAGACATATAAGTAAGTGTCTATTGACCCTTAGACATCGATTCCAACCTTAGACATAAGTTATAGCACTTCAGACTTCCTTCCGCATTGTGCACATACAAGTGGGCCAAATCAAAATACAAAATTGTATGCAACTGATTTGACCTCAGTAATGAACTCTCCACAAATTTGTGATTAAAAAAAGCTAATGGCAAAAATCAGTTGAGAAATAATTGGCTGAGTTGTTGAGGTGCAGATTTGGCATGTTTCTGACAATGCCCAAAATGTTTGAAAAATTTAGGTTTTCGGATCAATCTCACTCAGGTCCTATCGCAGGTCAGTGGGACATATAGAGTCACCTCCGATTTACCTGTTATCCCCCTGTTAACATGAAACCATATCATATTTAAATCTGAGCAATCGTCGCCAAGCAGTTCCCGAGTTATAACCACATGCTCAGTGGCTACCCCCCTCCTAAAATGCTACCCTCCAGTAAAGCCATTTTTGAAAATTTGTGCATGTTGCATTTTGGAATTGTTGTTTGTTTTCATTGCCTTTCCCTGTGTCAAATCAATGTGTTAATGAAAAGAAGAAGCGGCAAACTGGTCCACATAAGTGCTTCCATTAATTCTGATGCTAAATTTCTGTGAAAATAAGGTAAAACGTGAAAACTGTCCAAATTCAATACTTTTTTGAAAAAAATTTGAAAACTAACCAAAAAAATTAGAAAAGTGCCCAAAAAGATTCGAAAATTGCTCAAAAAGATTCAAAAATTCGAAAATTAAATTCAAAATTCGAAAATTAATTTGGGGTAAAATTCGAAAATTCATCTGAGAAACAACACTTAAAAATTTAAATACTTTTTTCTGGGGGGTTTGCCATCGTTAGTGTAAATAAATGTGGCATCATAATTGGGAAATAAATTAAACAGTGGTGCCAAGTGCAATGACAAGAAAATTTATTCAGTGAATTGCGGATAAATACATGTTACATACAATTTGACTGTCCTTAGTACTTTACTTGTCAGTACTCCACAAACCAACTATCACTCACTAGTCCAGGTAAATTGGGAGGATCACTAACAGTTTCCCAATTTCAATTCACTCATGCAAATCTATTGACAAAACACGCCTAGGTAGTCCAGAAACACTCACATGCTTTTCTCCCTTGTCAGGTGTACATAACTTGGCAGAATGTCTATGAACACTTTCCTGACCCACTGAGGCAAACTTGTGTCCAAACTGGTGTAATGAAGATTCAGTACAAATACTGTGCTGAGTTGGCAAATGGCCAATTGAGAGGTAATGTACAATGTGGCTTGACACTATGCATACTTAAGTATTTATGTCTTGCATTTGGCAACATCCCAACAATAAGTAATGCATGTAACTCTTATTAACTAATGAGAAATGTAACTTTTTTAAATGTAAAATGTTTTAAACAAACCCCTAAAAAGATGCCAAAATAGAATACAACTCACCACATGAGTGAAGCAGTCACCACAAATGTGAGAAACATGAGATACTTGCCCAAAAGTGGCACCGCCACAGAGGTGGGCGGCATCATTTCAAATAGAAGCAGGTAGAAAACATTCAGAGAAACCAGGGGGCACTCCCAGACCCTGTAAAAAGCCCTGTAAAATGTCAAATGTCATGCAAAGTGTCAAAAGTCATGGAAAATGCCCTGCAAAGTATCAAATCGGTTACCATTATGCAGGGAATTTTTCATGGCTTTTGACACTTTGCGTGACATTTGACATTTTACAGGTCTTTTTACAGGGTCTGGGACTGGCACCAGGATTGATACACATAGCACAATTTTGCTCCTGCTTTGAGAGGGAATGTAGAAAACTGGGGGGACTGTTTCAGTGGAATTTTGCATTAAAAAAGTAAAAATCATTTTTATGCATTGAAAGGCCTTAATTACAAAAAAAAATATTTTTTAAACTATTGGACAAATTACTAAAATTCTTTAAAAAATGACAAATTCCACAAAATGGCATTGAAACAGTGACCAGTGTGGTCATGAGTGTCATGGCCACGCATGGGAATATCATATTGACAGTGTAGAATAGACTCTGTCTGCCTATCTCAATTGTGTAAGTTATGTCCAAATACTGAAATTGTAAGAAATTTATTCATATATCTGATGTTTTTCTTTAAAAAAACAATTAAAAAGTATTACTAACAGGTGTAGGACAACAAACATATTTCTTCCTATTTCTCACACCAGTTGCATTTAAAAGCACCCACTCATCTGAGGGCTTATACAAGCTCAGGGACGAAATTTAATTAGCTGGATACATTTTTGTGGCAGCCAAAATGAATTTAGGCATCTGCTGAAATAATGTGCTGTCTGATTGAGTGTTGCAATTTACTGACAATCGGGGTTCAAATAAAATTCAAATTTATGTGAATTCCTGTATAAAGGACGTCACAAAATAAGTGCCAAAAACCTAGTTTATAGTTTGACTTACCAAAACTTCTCATATTGAATAAGTGAGGTAAAGCACTGCAAATCCTTTACAAAGCCATCCTAAAGTAACTATGAAAAAATATTGGATGCATCTTTCTGTATTCCTAGCAGAATTGTTGATGATTAAAAATTTCATTGTGTTGTACACAAATATTGAATAACCATCTGACACACATCTTGCAACATCTCAATAATTTTTTCAGAATTAATTTAACAATTTGTCAGAAAAAAATGAGTCCAGCCAATTAAATTGCGCACCAGGTCAATGGGCACAACCAGACTGGGTTTGTTCCACTGAACTCTTTTGAAGTCGAAATCTGGCTCCAGGTATTCGTTGAATGTGCCATTCGCCAGCTGGGTGGAGAAAATGTGCAGTAAAAAAAGGTTGGCTATATTTCAAAATACCGTATTTCCTCGAAATACCCCAGGGGGTTTCTTTTTTCAGAGTGGCAATTTTGAGGGGGGTATTTCGATGGGGGGGGGGGGGTTCCTCAGCTCGAAAATACCTGGGGGTATTTCAAGAGGGTTTATTCAGGGGGGTATTTCGAGGAAACACGGTAGATATACTATTTACTCAACGGATCGCATGGTATCAATTTGTCCGAACGAAACACTGATGATGTCATTGTCAGGGACGTAGCCAGGATTTTTGAGCGGGGGGGGCGGATTGTATACGGAGCCCGGCGAACGGGGGGGGGCGGCGCCCCCCCCCCCCTAAAATTTTACCCCTGTAGTAGGGGAATGGCTCCATGGCGCTCGCGCCATTTGTTGGCGCCACGCCATGACGCCACTGGCGTTGGCATTGGCGCTAAAACAGCAGTATACGGCTGTATTTTACAGGCATATAGTGCGACATGGACACGAATTGAGTCCATTTTCATTGGCTTTGAGGCCGCGGAGACCGGTCTGCCGAAAATATATGGTGCGAAGGAAAAATGCGCGCCTGCGCGCAAAATTTTTTCAACCTGTCGACAAAAACGTCTTTTGAAAGTACCATTTCTGACACATTTTTTGGTCTGGCCCAGGAAGGGGGGGGGGGCGGCCGCCCCCCCCGCCCCCCCCCCTGGCTACGTCCTTGGTCATTGTCAATAAAACCGAAATTGTTCAAAAAAGAAAACAATGTCGTCAGAAAACGGAAAGTTGACACCACAACAAAAATGAAAGTTGACGCCACAACGAAACAAGACCAAAAACCAAACCAACTGGCATCAAATCAATTTCATTGCTAGTGTGTGTCCAGCTGCCGAATTTCAATATACAAGTCTGTCTATCGAATGGAAAGTGCTTGACATCCATGGGGCACAGAGAGATATACCGAACCGGGGGTTCCCAGGGACAAAATTCAATTTGAACGTAAGGTGCATCTAAGGCGCCCAACAAGTGAGTATGCTCATGAAAATGCACCTAGCGTTTAAAAAATCTCGGGAGATTTATAATTAAAAAAATGTAAGAAAATTAAAAAATCTTTTTTATTTGATATTTTTTAGGTTTTTCAGGAGAGATTTTAGGTATATTTATTAATGAGTAAAATCTCTTTTTTTATTTATATTTTCTCAGCATTTTTTCAGAGAAATTTAATACGATATGTTTTATGTTTGAGATTTTCTGAAATATAAATTTGATAAAATTTTCTGAAGAAAAAACACCACTTTTTGGAATGCTATTTGCACCATTTAGTGTCATTTCGGCGCCTACTCGCATGTGGTGCCTTATGTCACTTGCACCTTGCATTGTAATTGAATTTGTCACCAGTGCACCGTGCCGCTGCTGTATACTGTAGCTTTACCCTTGCTGGAAACTTGCGGCTTGCCGGATGCACTGAAATGTGGTTCTAATGGAAGAAATGTCAATGTTAAACAAGGGGGGGGGTATTTCGAGGGGGGTTGAAAATTTGGCATTGTGGGAAAAGTGAGGTAATTTTGAATTTTTTAACTTCTCCATTGAAAGTTTTAAAGGATTTGTATCTTATCATTTTAGACTTATCATACCCCTTTTTTAGTTCTAGATCCTAATCCATTCCTGTGCAGCCATTGAAAAACAGTTATGAAATCAGCAGCTACCTAAATAGAGAAAAAAAATGTTTGTTTTTTCTCATCCTTTGTAACCATTTATTCAATGCCACCCTCCTTACTTAAAATTTCTGTTAAACGTTAAGTAGGGAATAGGGTTGGGAATCATTCGGTCCAGGACTCCGGGTATCGGTTCCAAAGCTTTTTCGGGTATCAGCTTCGGGTACCTCGATTTATTCTGCATTTAGTATTTATACAAAGAAAAAATACTAAATGCAGAATAAACGATACTTTAGGCTTTTCAAGCTAACGAAACCCTCGAATAAGAACCCCACCCACTAGAAAAATTCACTTCTGCATAGTTGTTAAAACGTAAACGTGCTTCGTAAACGTCCGATGAAAAAACACTACCCCTCTTATAACTCCAGGTATCGGTTCCAAAGCTTTTTCGGGTATCGGCTTCGGGTCGAGTCAGATTCCCAACCCTAACTAATCCAAAATAAATAACATAAAATAACCCAACTTATGCGCACAATACACCCCAAAAAGCACTCACAAGTTGTACAAAATAATATCCGGAAGCCATAACTGTTCCGCGGGAATGTGCAGCAATTTCACATGACCATAATGTTCCGGTTCCCACACCAATCTGTAATCGTGCCACACGTGTGCCAGATAACCACTGATTTCAATCATTTGATCTTTTTCCCTCTGAAAAAGTGATAATTAGTTAGACAGAGAAAAAATACTGAACACGAAATAAACGATACGTTACGCTCTTACTTTCAAGCTAACGAAATCCTCGAATAAGAACACCACCCACTAGAAAAATTCACTTCTGCATAGTTGTTAAAACGTATTTACGTTTACTCGATAAATACGGATACTCGAGTAATGCGTACATACGTTTACGTTTCTTCCCGAAAAAATACCGGTACTCACTTACTCGCGTACTTTTTGAAAGTACGCGAGTACAGAAAACGTATTTCAAACGGGATTTTTAATAGGCTTTTTCAAGGCATAAATGAAAGAAAGGAGACAAGCTAAAAAGCGAGAGGAGAAGAGAAAAGCTAAAATGGGGACAAAATATCCAAAATACCATAAAAATAGACAAAAGCACATTAACTAGTGAATTTGATGGTGAAAAAGCTCGAGAATTAGCGTTTTTGAGCAAAATTTCTCAAAAATACCCACTTTTAGGTTTTGTGGTGACAAAAATAATTTACTGATGTTTACTCATGACGTAGAATACTTTACGTTTACATATATTTTCGAGAAAGTTCAGTACTTTCAACAAACTCTGCACTTCTGTTAGTTAAGTGGTGAAAAAATACCACCCTCTCTATAATGGGTGCGATAGATGCCACATGTAAAAACGAATTTTTAGCTTTTCATTTGCAGCTGATGTTTACTAGAATTGGTTTCATTGCTTGAATAATGAAATTTGTATTCTACCGTATTACCTCGAAATACCCCCAGGGGGTTTAGTACTTCGCCAGCAAAATTTGAAAGGAAAATTCGAGGGGGGTATTTCGAGGGAAGGGTTTATTATTTCGTCAGCCAAATTTTAGGGGGTATTTCGAGGGGGGTAAGTCAAGGGGGCGGGGGTTAATTCGAGGTAATTCGGTAGATTTATGGAACTAATTTCACGCCATTCAAACGATAAATTGATCATGCACTTTACAAATATTCCGATGAAAAAACACTACCTCTTATAACTTTCCCAAACCAAAAAATACTGAACCGAAAAACAACCCCACCCACACAACCCCCAGTATTTCGAGGTACGGTATAACAAAAAAAACACTCACGACATCGGGAATAGACTCCAATCTAAGAGCCAAATATATAATAGCGGGAACAGAGTGATCTTGTCTGGGAGAAGCGATTTTATTGTAATCAAACATCAGATTGTCATATAGCCTATGTCCGGTCGCTTTCAAATATTTTGACCCAGAAAAAATTGGCGAAAATGTCAACAATATGAGTATTTGCAGCAGAGAAAATTTGGGAAGATATTTGTTAAAACCCATTTTCACTGACAATTTGTTGAATTTGATCGCCACTGTCAATTTGAGGCAGGAATAAATAAAGCATATGAAGAATATTAATTGCAAAGCAGTAAATTAGCTTAGTTATTTTGTGCTTCGATGGCGCATGTTTACAAAATTTTGATTGGCCAAATCCCATTTGAAAATTAGCTTCATTTTCAGTCATCATTAATATGTAGATGGAATAAAATAGGCAAAGGCAAACATGGACATCCAGGGGTAGAAAAGGGGGTGGGGGGTAAACCCCCCCCCCAAACCGCCCAGCTATGTATATATTTATCTATCCCGGAGGCCACTTTTTTGGCTACTATCACCCGAACTGCCCACCCCCCAAATCGGCCAGCCAGAGCTAGCCAGCCATCTGACTACCAGGGGCGATTTTTGAGAAATTATACAAAAATTTTGCTGAAACTCGCTAATTTTCGAATCTCTTTTTAATAGATTTTTACCTCCAAAATCACTACGGTAGTTCATCGGTCTACCTAACTGGCCATCATCAGCTATTTTTGATGCGTTCAATTGGGATCGGAACCAGTTGACATTTGGAAACATTGTGTGGGGCCATTTTGGTGTCTGATCATATGGTGCTGGCGCACCCACCCAAAAAACACCATGCCGATGAAGCCAGAATTAGGTAAGCATTCATTATGTTATGTATATTTTATATGATTAGGTTTACACGGCGGACCGCAAACTATGTGGCCAATATTATGCATGTCTTGGTCGATAACGCGAGAGCTGGATACTTATGTATGCACTTTCGCAAAAAGAAAAATATTTAAAAAAAGAAAAAGGCGGAGTCGCGTACAAACGAGGAATGTTTTTTCCTTTTTTTCTGGAATTGATTTTATTTTATTAATGATGACGTCATGATGGAGTGTTACCTTCAAAAAAATGCATAGCATGCGGTCCGCTGAGTATATGTATTTCATTACGTACACACAGTATTCGATCACCAGAAAGGAATGCTCATTTGCACAAGATAATTAATACGGAGCGATATTTTACTGATGGTGCCAATTTCACAAGTGCAACAAGACGGACAGTAAATAAAGTGGCAAGTGTTTTTGAAAAAAGTGACAGGTTGATAAGTAGAATAAATGAAAACAATTGCCATTTATAATTTACTATTCCCTTCACTTAACCATTTCAAACTTTGTTTGCCGCTCGCACACTAGACTAATTGGCCCTGGGATGTACATTGCGACCGCACACACTGGAAATTTTGTATAGCTCAGCGGCAATTTTTTTTGGAAAATTGATAAAGCGTAAAATTAATAGAAATGTCTACTTTTCAAAAGTAAGTTTTCAAAACAATTTTTAAGGTTATTGGGATTTTTGAAACATTCCCAATGTGCGCGGTTAAAATAAATACATAAATCACCAAATATTTATAAAACGAAAAAATTATAAAACAAACAAACTTTATGAATTCCCGTCGATTAGCAACAACTTCAGTACTCGTAAATGTGAGCATTTGCGAAGAAACAAAAAAAAATAGTAGTACGCTGTAGTAAGTATTCAACATATTGAAAGAATATTACAACACCTAGGCACAATCGTTTTTTTGAATCACAAAAAGTGTCGCGCGAAAATTATCCACTGTGGGGCAGCTTCCTCCCAGTGTGAGAAAATTCTGATGTAAAACGGGTGCCAGTCCCGGACCCTGTAAAATGCGATGTGTCATGTAAATAACAAATGTCACGTAAAGACCCTATAAAATGCCAAATGTCATGTATGTAAAGTGCCATGTGTATCCCTGTAAAGTGCCATGTGTATCCAAATATTCATCTAAAGCATCCAAAAAACATTTTTGATACAAAAAAGTAAGATTTGGATACCATACAATGACACTTAACCGTTTTCTTACATGACATTTGACATTCTACTGGGTCTTATACATGACACGTGACATCTTTTTATTTTTGTTTGTGACAATTTTTTTAGATTTGACAGTGTCCTTAACAGGGTCTGGGACCACCCCCAGAGTAAATTTCCAATGATTTCTTTGTGTAAATATTAGAAAGAACAAATAATTTCAAAATTCCACCCGTAATTTTTTTCTGCATCAGCTGTTCAGCGAACAAAAAGAACAGAGGTTCAAAACAGAGCTAGGGTTCAAACGGGATCCCGATCCCGATCCCGGATCCCGTGAAATTCCGGGATTTAGCAGTCCCGATCCCGATCCCGAAACTTTTCAAATCCCGATCCCGATCCCGAGAAACTCCAAAGTCCAGGATCCCGATCCCGGACTTTGGAGTTTTTCGGGATCGGGATTTGAAAAGTTTCGGGATCGGGACTGCTAAATCCCGGAATTTCACGGGATCCGGGATCCGGGATCGGGAACCCGTTTGAACCCTACCCGAACCCGAAATTGTTTTCCCAAATTTGCCAAAATGTTAGACGACTTTTTTTGCACTGAGAAATGAGGATGGCAACCTTCAGCGTGGATTGTTGCTACTTCTTTGCCATCCAAGTGTGTTTTTAAGCCTTTCATGCCAAAATTAGAGAAAAACTCTGAATACCAGAACTTTGTCCAAAATTCGGTCACAAACAATGCAAGTCCTAATCCCGAAAATTCAAAAATCCAATCCCGATCCCGAAAAATTGACTCCATTTGAACCATATACGGTAAATAAATTTTTCGACATTTATAAACAAGGTTATCCCTTTTATAAAAATAACAGAAAAAGTTAAAACCAACACAAAACGCTTATCCGATCTGCCATCGCTACCGGAAAAACTTTTACCGGAAAAATTATTGCTGCAATTCGCCTTGGCCATTTGCTGTGTAATCCCCAACAAGCCGCCCTCAGCCACTTGCACAATGCACCAGATTGGTTCTGAGAAACATTGTAGGTACGATTTTACCAATGGTAACCCTCCCCCCCTATTTACCAATGGAATTTGATCGGAGAAATACGGTACAATATCACTAGTTCATGTGTCTAACTGCCTATTTTGAGCTATTTTTAGTACTATATGTTCTTATGTACCCATTTTGAGCTATTTTTCACACACTTCAAACTATTTTTTCCCTCTTTTCTTCCTTGTACGCGTTGA